>VVHJ01054409.1:0-14187 GCA_015107715.1 Tylochromis polylepis
ACACCTAGTCCTTTTATCAGAATCCCCATCCCAACGTTTTTAAGACATGTTTGTGAAAAGGACCGCAAATACACACCGCCCGTGGTTACTGCCTCTTTATTGCTTGTTTTCCACACACACTCTTTGACAGTCCTTTTCTGTGCTTTTCACACACACTATTGACAGTTCTTTTCAGTTTGGCACCCACTCGTGCAGCTTCTCTTCTGCACTCCAACACACCTCTCCCACACGTTCAGAGGTAGTAACCCGCCAGCCCCAGGAACCGTCTCACCTCCTTTCTTGTCTTGGGGCGCGGGCAGGATGCAATAGCTGCTGTTTTTTCCACCTGCGGACACACCTGCCCGCCCCCCAAATGGTACCCCAGATACTGTACCTCCCTCCGTCCAACCGCAAACTTCTTCGGGTCGGCCGTGAGCCCCGCCTGCCTCAGGGACTCCAGGACCGCGGCCACCCGCTGCACATGCTCCGCCCAGGTGTCACTATGGATGATCACGTCATCCAAGTAGGCGGCAGCATACGCAGCGTGCAGACTCAGCACTCGGTCCTTGAGGCGCTGGAAGGTGGCCAGGACTCCAAACAAGCCGAACGGAAGTGTGACGAATTGGTACAAGCCTTACGGAGTGGAGAAAGCCGATTTTTCCCTGGACTCTGCAGACAAGGGAATCTCCCAGTAGCCCTTGGTCAAATCCAGTGTCGTGAAAAAACAGGTCGTGCCTAACCGGTCCAGGAGCTCGTCAACCCGGGGCGTGGGATAAGCATCAAACTGTGACACCTCATTCACCTTGCGGTAGTCAACACAGAACTGTATAGAGCCATCTTTGTTCACTACAATTACTATGGGGCTACAGTAGGCGCTGTGTGACTCTTCTATCACTCCCATCTTAAGCATTTCTGCCAATTCCTTCGGAACAATTTGCCGTTTATGCTCAGGTAGCCTGTAGGGCCCTGAACGCACCGTCACACCAGGCTGTGTTTCAAAATGATGCTTGATGAGCAACGTTCGGCCAGGCAGGAGGGAGAACACGTCTGCAAAGCGCTGTTGCAACGTGGCAACATCTGCTCTCTGAGCCTGCGTGAGGTGGTCATCACAATGGAGGGAGGTGGGAATGGTGGAATTTGGCACCTCCGGCCCCAACTCATTGCTTTCCTTGACCAGGCTCACCAGAGACGTGGTTTCAGCCTCTCTCCATGCTTTCAGGAGGTTGAGGTGATAAATCTGCGTGGCCCCTCCCCTGTCCGACCGTGCGACCTCATAGTCAACGTCCCCCACTCGCCGTGTAACCACGAAGGGTCCTTGCCACTTAGCAAGTAACTTTTGAGCTAGAAGAAGGGAGTAATGCAAGCACTTTATCTCTTATTGCCTGAGTCTAGCCCCTCTGTCATACAGGCGTTGCTGACACTGCTGAGCCTGGAGCAAATTCTCCCATGATAACCTCCCCAAAGTGTGGAGTTTTGTTCTCAGGTCCAACACGTACTGAATCTCATTTTTCGCGGGGTTCGGACCTTCCTCCCGGCTTTCTTTAATCACGTCGAGCACCCCACGTGGCTTCCTGCCGTACAGCAGTTCAAAGACAGAAAATCCCGTGGAGGCCTGGGGCACCTCCCACACTGCAAAGAACAGAGGGTCTAACCAGCGATCCCCGTTGCGTTCATCCTCGTGTATGAACTTACGAATCATGGACTTTGAAGTCTTATTCAGCCGCTCCACCAGCCCATCAGTTTGAGGGTGGTAGACGCTGGGCCGAACGGATTTAATTTCCAGCACTCCTGCCCCGGCGTCTCTGCCGCCCTCCATGGCTCGGGTGCAGCCCAGCCCCTTCTGGCCCCTGAGGAGATAAAATGGACAAAAACAGGTCAGTCGGGTGTAGTGTAGGGGTCCGCTCCACCGGAGTAGGGGTGGGAATCCGGCGTCTCAGCGCAGGCACCGGGGCCTGCCTCCCCGGCGGCTGCCTCGCCCTTTCTGGCCCCTCTGCTCTGGCTGCCAGGTGGTCCTCCACTAGGGTGACCGCCCCCTCCACACTCGCGGGTCTGTGGCAGCTCACCTACCGCGCCGTATCCGCCGGCAGCCCCTCCAGGAACTGCTCCAACATGACCTTTCCCAGCATACGGGCCTCCCCCTCCGACTGCCCGGGCTGTAGCCACCTCGCCACGGCATCGTGCAGCTTCCGGGCCCAGGCAAACGGCCGCTCCTCCTCTGTCATCTGACAGGCCCGGAACCGCCGGCAGTGGTCCTCCGGGGAGAGGCCCAGTCTGTCCAGCACGGCTTGGCTGATGTCCTCGAAACTGCCCCGCGAGGCCAGTGGCACTCCACCGAAGGCCACTGACATGCCTCGGCGGTGGCCTGGAATGTACAGTATAGTCCAGGCTTATGTTTCTCAGTGAACTCCTTCAACTCTTCCACATTGGGCTGTTTTTGTTTAGATCATCCTGTGTAGTTTTTTGTTTTGTCTGTATATAAATTTGTTTCTTAGAGCAATAACCTACAGTTCCTGTTTATTTCTTTAGTTAACACAGGATGAAATCAATATCTTCGTGATATGCTGTGAAACAAATATTTAGATTAATGAAAGCTATGGATATTTGTTTCCTATATATTACCATCCTGAGACCCTTTTTTTTTATTGGGGAAAGAATACCAAGGGCTGATTATGTCATTCTATGTTTATTTCCTTTTAGTGTCACCATAACTGAACTTCCTGACAGGATATGCCAGCTCTCCCACTCTGTCTATTTCAGTCTCTCTGTCACTCATTCCATCTCTGCCCCATACTGTCACTGTCTGCATGTGTTTGTGTGGGTGCATCTGCATCTATGTACATCTGCATCTGAGCTGTTACTTTGCATTGTTAAGGTTTATTTTAATAGTTTAGGCAATCAATCTTGTTGACACTAAAAATATTGGATCCCCTGATATCTTGCAACAATGATTTTACCTCCAGATAAAGGGTTTTTAATAATACAGACACACTGTCAGCTTTCTTTGCGACGTGTTTAATCATCCATCCAACTGTTCATTGCATTTTCAGCCTTTGTTGCAGCAATACAACGCCAATGTCATAACAACCAATGAAATGATGAAAAATTATAAAAACAAAGAAATGATCATTAAACAGAATTGCCTTTTTAATCTGTTGACTGTTGAACTACTGGCAAAGTATTCATAGTCTCACCTTAATGTTTTTTTTTCTTTTTTGCATGCTAAGATAAGCTTCAGCTATTACACATACTCTAATTAGAAATATGATGTGCTGCAGCATGCTCAGCGTAAATAAAGAGTTGGAAAAGTGTCATTTAGAACTGTGTTAGAGTAAACACATTTTTATCTTGGACGTCACCACATCTGAAGTGTAACAACATCGGTCCAACTCTTCTGACAGATTATGTCACCTTTGCTCAGTTTGTTTATACTGTAAGATTCAACCCAACCAGCAAAAACTCATAACATATACCGAGACAATTCTTTCTCATGCTATATAAACTCCTTAGAAAACTGAGAGATTTTAAGCCAAAATCTTTGTGCTATGAGGCTGCAGTGCTGCCATAGCATGCGAGAACAATAGGATTTGACTGTCTGGTGGTACAACTAAGCTAACCATGCAATACACAGTGACTACTACATGACGCAAAATATATGTGTCATGTAGTAGTTAAAAAAATAAAATACTCCATAAAAAAATCCATCTGGTGATATTGTCATGTCCCTGCAATGGGTATTGTGTGGCTGTCTAATTACTATTATTTTTGTGCTTGGATGAATGTATTGTGGTTTTTTTATGTAATTTTATTTTATTTTTTTAACTTCCTGTTTGTTTGTTTGTTTGTTTGTTTGTTTGTTTGTTTGTTTGTTTGTTTGTTTGTTTGTTTGTTTGTTTGTTTTAGGTCAAAGAAAGAAATGATACTGTTCTAACTAGTATTGTCTTTCCATCTCAGAGTCACCTCAAGTCAACAAGCGTGCTGGCCATGATGAATACCTCAGAATACCTCAACAATACTCCAAAATGCTACTCCATCAAAAGCCCTCCATTCAATTACACACATCCCATCAATTCAGTATACTTCTCATCCATCTTCAGCGCTTTGGGAATCACCTCAAATCTCATTGCCTTCATTGTTCTCGTCAAATCTTTCCGGCGAATGCGGAATCGGTCACGGTCTTTCTTCTTAATCTTCCTGGGTGGTCTTGTGGTTACTGACTTTATGGGTCTTTTGGTCACAGGCTCCATTGTGGTCTCCTTCCATCTTACACATTTTAATTGGCGCCAAATAGATCCTAACTGCCACTTCTGCAACTTCATGGGTATGTCTATGGTCTTCTATGGACTGTGCCCACTGCTGCTTAGTGCCACAATGGCCGTGGAGCGCTTCACTGGCATCACCCGTCCATTTGCACGCTCCACCAACATGTCCAAGAGCCGGACAGTCTATATGGTGCTGATGGTATGGTTGGTCGCTGGCTGTATTGCTTTGCTGCCCGTAACAGGAGGCATCGGGAGCTACCACATACAGAAACCTGGTTCCTGGTGTTTTTTCAGCATTAGTTCGAAAGGAAGTGATATGGTCTTCTCCCTACTCTTCTCGCTCGTGGGGCTGACTTCAATCGCTGTGTCATTTTTACTGAACACAGTGAGTGTGGTGACGCTTATCAAGGTGTGCTGTGGACAGGACCGCACACAGCGGAGCCGAGACCATGAAGTGGAGATGATGGTACAACTTATCTTGATCATGGTTATTGCCTCTATCAGCTGGTGTCCCCTCCTGGTAAGTTTGTTTGGTTGGTTGGTTGTTTTGTTTTTTGTTTGGTTGGTTGGTTTTGGGTCAGTTGGTGTATATAGACAAAACAGGCAAAAATGAAAATTAATATAACTACAAGTAATACATAAACAATACAGGAACTGAATTTTGCAATTTTACTCTTAAATAGCAATAAATAACAGTAAGCAATAAGTCATAACACATACAGCCCAATTTTCATCTAGTGTGTCACACCAGTTATTTTATTGGCTAATAACCTATAAGAACACAACTTAACAATGGCTAAATAATTTTTTGTTTTGTTAGGGTCTTTTTATATATATTAATTTTTAATTTTAGAATAAAACACAAGATTTTATGCTATAATTTAAAAAACAGAATTCATTTAATATTGCGTAAATAAACAAAAATTTTGAAAAAATATTTTGAAAACAGGGAAAGCAATTACATTTTCTGTTATTAAAAAATATTCTTTTTTTAAACTCTCTTACTACTTAGAAACAGGTGAGAGATTCAGTTAGATAGATAGATAGATAGATAGATAGATAGATAGATAGATAGATAGATAGATAGATAGATAGATAGATAGATAGATAGATAGATAGAACTTTATTAATCCCTTGGGTAGGTTCCTCCGGGAAATCAGTTTAGTTGAGATAAAGCCTAGCACATAGCTACCCACTACAGCTACCTATGTCAGCACCCAACTGTCAGTCACATGCAAAATTATACATTTTGTTAAAATGAGTTAAAAACAAGTAAAATTAGGCACTTAGCACTTCTTTTATTTATTTATTTTTTCAAACAGCATGAGGAATCCTCATGTTCTGGAACAGCAAACTCTGTAAAAATATAACTGATGATAACTAAAGTCACATTAATGGTGTTGTTTTCTTATTTACAATGTACACTATAATTCCTCATATAATGGGGTGGAATTTTCTCTGTTTATTAAAGGTACTATATTGTGCTGTTAATAAAAAATACTTCTTGCATCTGTTTCAATTGATAAAGCACTCTGGCATTTTACTGGACAGTGTCCAATGTCATTTCTAAGCATAGAAATGACAGTGGACTAGTCAGTCAGCTAATTCATGTGTTATTCTACCACACCAGAGAAGAGGTGAGGGAGACAGAGAGAGAGCCAAAAAGTATACTTGACTAATTTGTAAGCTTTCTGCTATAGGAACAGTTGTTACATAACACTGCACGTACATGTATCTTTAGTACATTTAGTGCTTAAACAAATACTAACATACCCCTGTATCTTCACATTAACTTTCTATAAAGTAGTTGTCTTTGGTCAAGAAATGTTTTATTAGTAGCAGCTTTTTCAAATCTAATCCTCATATGACAGAAACTATTTCTTTGATGACCCAGAGAGTGAACTGATGTGATGTTGCAGCATAAATGGAGCACTCTGGTCTTGTACAACAGTCAGTAGCCTCCACAGAAACCTCTGGCCCTGTTTCAACCAGTGTAAAAGTGTGTTGGACTCCATAATTGCAGCCTGTGGTCTATGACAATGTGTGTTGTGTGGTGATAAGACCAATGGAAGAATTCACTGCCTTCTGTTGTAAACAGAAGGAGAAGATCTTCCAGCCCTTTAGTTTTCTTGTTTTTACCTTCTTCTAAGCCATGTTCATGTTTTTTTACAATAAATTTTGCCATTCTATGTTTTCATGATTTAAGAAATACTCTGAATATATATTTTTAAAAAGGCAAAAGTAGCCTGACAAGGCTAAACATTTATAGAGACTGTTCACTAAACATTAATCATGAGGTTGCAATAGGAAATTAATATCTTCAAGATATTGCAAGGTGACACACTTACTTTTACCATGTCCACCCACTGTTGTATGAAAAATGGTTCTCCTATATTTGAAAGCACCACACCATGACCTTACCTATCTAGTTTTTTGTTACCAGCACTTCTTTTAAAATGTTTGAACCTTAATGAGCATCACAAGGACCTAAGTTCCTTTTCTCTGCTCCTCTGTGTATGCTTTCGTCTTAGTTGTGCAGCCTATTTACTAGCTGATCTGAAAACCGTCTGTACTTACCCTGGATCAAAAAGCCCCTTAACGGCCCACTTGAGATGATATATTTCAGCTCAAGAGTGAAGCAGAGCCTTTAAAGGAAAACATCTACAACACTGTCAAACAGAGCTGAAAAAGGTCCAGTGTGGCAACCAAGACTCAAAATAAAACCCAGACTTTCTGATTCAGACTCAGAAGTTTAAAGTCCTTATGGGTGGTGTTAGTTTGAGATACTGATGCGGTTTTTTATTTGTATAAAAATTAGACAATTTTTGTTACATTCAACCTATCTTGCATTATCTACCTATCATTTTTATACATCCAATAAGAATCACCAAAGTCGGTTCTGATCACTTTTAAACATGCTTTTCTAAGCATTTTTTTTTTTTTAAAAACTAAGTGAACAATTGTTTTTTTTAATTGAGGTTGCCAGAGAAAGAAATAAGAAGGACTAAAGTCCCTGAGTGGAGCACACATTTTTCTGCAGTCTGGTCTAACATTAGTTGTGTGATACCTTGTACAGATATACATTTTGGTGAGCATGAAGACTCCTACAGGTGCTGATGCTGAAATGGTTTTGTTTGGCATACGAATGGCCACCTGCAATCAGATTTTAGACCCCTGGATTTACATCATGTTTCAAGTGTCCCCACTAAGGCGAGTAAAATGTGAAACCAAAATCTAACGCTGCTCATTCACCATCACTGCTCACCCCCATGGTACCATAATTTTGCCAATTAGTTGGTCACATCAGCATGCCCTAAATATCTCCTACTGAAACTGGACATATTCATTTGTACACATCAGTCCACTTCATGCATTGCCGCTTCCAAACCGAATCATGCTCAAAGTTTCGTTCCATTCTTTCTCCAGTTAATGGCCATTAAATTTCTCATCATGCTTGTTTTTTTGCCTTGTACGTTCTTTAATTTGCAAAAATTAACACACATATGTTCTGTCATCAGAAACATGGTAGCTTTTCCTTTTGCAGATGTTAGTGTTATTTGGTTACTGATATTTTTTTTCCTTTGGAGTAGAGCTGCAGAAATCCTTACCTTAATCCTGGAATTACAACAAACTGGAAAAATGCAATCAAGCAACAGTTATCTGCAGTTAAGCCTATATGAAATAGCCTTATTCTTAATGTCAGTTTTCTTCATTTTTTGGGAAATGAAACTGGCACTCTGCAAAACATGAGCCCATGGAGTACCAGTACCACTGAGAGGCATTTGCCTCACAAAAACGCTTCATCATGGTCTCTTGCATTGGTTGGATGTAAACACTCAGGAGAACAGAACTGTGACACAAGCTAAATTTTGAAAAGAAACTATAAGCAACACTACGCTGGTTTTTAATTCCTGCATGAGCTTGTTAGCATGTTTTCCCCCTTCTGGAGACAGTTGGGGTAATGCTAATAATGCTGTGCCTCACATGAAATGTGGGTAATTGGGTAATGGGTAATTAGGCTATGTTACAGCAGCCACTGCCTCAGGGATGCCATGACAAAATTAGCCTAGCCTTTCTCTTTAAACTAGACATAACTTATAGTGAGTGTTTGTGTGGATCTGCAATATTAACCAATATTTCATCTTTCTTCTCTCATTCCCCTTTTCTAATCTCTTCCCCCAACTCAACTATGTTTTGCTATCTCTTGTAATTTTCTTATTTACCATTTTCTCCCCCGTTGACTCCTTCCTCCTCCATTCTTCTCTTTACCTCTGCTTTTCTCTGTCTGTCCTTACATTATTTCTCCAACTCCAGGTCTTTATTGCTCAAACAGTGCTCTCCAGAGATGGTCTCCAGGACTCGTACCTACTGCTGTACATCCGCTTTGCCACCTGGAACCAGATCCTCGATCCATGGGTTTACATTCTGTTCCGGAGGGCAGTCTTTAAGAGAGTCTACCCCCGCTTTGACTGGTCCCGGAGCTCCATCATGACCTTGTACCCATATTTTCAAGAGACTGCACGCAGATTCACACGATCTTCATTAAGGAGCAACCTGGGCTCAGATGAAACAGGAGAAACAACAAAGTCAAATGTCACTCCTCCATCTACCTTAAAAACACCTGACTGAGGGTCATGGTACAGTGTGCGTTTGTTTCTCTGATGAAGTTTTATAAAGACAGAATTCAGAGTCAGAAATGAGTGATCATAGGGATCAAACATGTACTCTCAGCTCCATACATCGCACTGAAGTTAATTATATGCACTGCCATCTAGATATACTGCTGCATTAAGTTACTCTATTTAATGTACCATTAAATTGGATAAATTATTATTTTGTTGTTTCTTTGTCTGATGTATGCTTAGACCTGATGTTGTGGAGGTTAAAGTTAGCTAACCATTTTAGGAGGAAACCCACAGGTAGCAATGCCAAGTCCCATAATCACAAAATGTAGAAATTGTAATACTGTAGAGGTGCCTATAACAATTTTAATGAAAATAACACTGATAAAAATAATAATAATAACATTTTTCATTTTATTGTTAACAAGCAATAACATATTACATTATATTCACATACATTTGCTAATAGTTACTCTAACTAAACATGTCCCAAACTCTGAAAATCTATAAATGATTGAAAAATTGCATTTAACTTCATTGTTTTTCACTTTGTGAGATATTCTGTTTCAAGGTTGTCTGTTACATATGGACTGAAGCATGTTTACAAGAGGAAAAAAGATGGATTATTACAAAGATGGAATGCTGTGCAAAAGTCTTGAGCCACCTTTCATTTCTGTATATTTTCCTAGAATAGGTGCAGTGATTTAAGGTGAAATCAGGGTGTTAGCAATTCCAGTGTGTTTGAAAGTTAGTATTGGCTATGGCCAAAACTGAATATTACTGAAAATGACTTTAAAAAGTCATAAAAAGTCTGGCTCCTTGAAAGCAAAATATGAAGAAATGAGGGATCGCTACATCACTTAAACAATAGTAAAAGTGGACACAGATAATGACAGTGCAGTATAAAACTTCAATAATAACAGTTTTCAAATAGATTGTGGAAGAGTGATGGTAACTTCATTATATGTTGAAATCCCCAACTGCTATAAAAATGTGCTTTTGATTTTATTTATTTGGTAAAACTGACGTAGGAAGAAAGCAAAATTCAGATTTTTACACACAAGGTTTAAACCGCTTATCATCTTTTACAGTGTTGTATAGCAATCATATTGATTATTGTGTCTCAATTCAGTTACTTCCAAAGTGGATGTGACCCTTGCAGAACAGGACAATTTAACGTGGATCAGCGTCACCCAAAGACACAACACATGTAGACAAAGTTATTGTATGTATTTTTTTTAAACATATTAATATTTTACTGATAACTGGTATGTGGTTCTTATGATCTCCTGAAATCATCTCTTTATTCTCCCCAACAAATATTGGTATATAGTCACTTAGATATAGATTTGTTTTATTTTGGTAGACCATCCATTAAAATGCACAAGTGCTGCTCAAATGAATGGAAGGTGTTATTTAAAAATGTTGTATTGTGCCAAAGTATGGTTAAGTGGGAGTAGGAGTAAGTATGAAAATGCATGTGTGAAGATTTGTAATTTGAATGAACTCACCCTTTAAAAAGCAGGACTCAGCTGATGTTGTTCTTGGAGAAAATACAGTGCATCCTAAACATCTAATCTACTATTAGTTAACCTAAACAAGTACACTGTCTAGAGTTTAAATTTGGAGGACATTATTGTATTTTATTTTTATTGTTATAAAATCTTCTTAGAGTCACTGTTGGGTGGTGGTAAAACGTCCATATCCAGAGCTTCTCTGCCTCTTTGAGGTGTTTAAGCTAAGATTCAAAGTTGATTTGAACTGAGAATATGTTTTGTTAAGAGAGCACTATTTACGCTCTTCATGCACATAAAGTAATGCACACTGTTCTCCAGTGATAATGAAGTGTAAATGTTGATTGTTCACATAAATAAAGGATCAATAAAACAGAAATAGTGTCGCTGTTAAATATTTAACCATTTTACTTACAAGAAATCCCATATAGAAATGCAGTCAAGTGGCAACACAAACATGAATACTGATGTAGCTCAAACCATGTAATCACAAGTTAGGTCCAGCCATTCTCCACCGCTTATCCTTTTCAGGGTCGTGGGGGGGGCTGGAGCCTATCCCAGCTGTCTTAGGGCGAGAGACAGGGTACACCCTGGACAGGTCACCAGTCTGTTGAAGGGCTAACACATACAGACAACCATTTGCACTCACATCTATGGGCAATTTAGAGTTTTCCAATCAACCTATCCCCACTAACTGCATGTCTTTGGACTGTGGGAGGAAGCCAGAGCACCCAGAGTGAACCCACGCGAACACAGTGAGAACATGCAAACTCCACACAGAAAGACTGATGGTGAAATTGAACTCAGGACCTTCTTGCTGTGAGGCAACAGTGCTAACCACCGTGCCACCATGCTGCACACCACAAGTTAGGTCAAACTGTTTAAATTTAGTCATTCAGTGTTTACTTACCTATATGTATGCAAAACGGTAAGGCAGGAAAAAATATGTCACTCCAGTGTGTAGTTAATGCTTCCTTCTTTTTACTGGAAATACTATCCAATGCAGAAACACAAAGCGACATCTACACACTGAAACTAAGAGCAGTGATAATGAAAATCATTTTAAAAATGCTACAACAAACTGCTATAGTATATTTGCATTCGCTCTCTTTTTTAAACAAACTGAAGGCTCCCTCCTTGAAACATGCTACAAAGTTAAAGTGAATATGTAACGTTTTCCTGTTGTCAACAACCACAAGACATGCTTTTCTTTTTTAAGGAAAAATCAAGGCAAAGAATATGGTAGGGGTTCACATACAACCACAAGAATCCACCAAATCATTTTTTTTATTAATTTTTGACTGTGGGAACTTATGGGTTGAATATGGTGTTTGATAGCAATTTCCATATGTGGGAATTTGAACTGCAGAGTAGGAACAATCAGCTGGAGATTGCTCCCCTGATATTCAATTTTTAGATGACAGCTTTGATTAATGTCCTAAAACAGACTTTGTTTTTTGCAAGTTCAAGTCAGGTCAGCCACCTACTGCAAGACTGAAAATATTTAAAGCTGCAGTGCCTTTTTCTGGAACACTTGGTAAACTCCAAAAATGAGATTTTTTAATTTAAATTATATAAGTTGTTGTAAACTGACAGAAAGATTACACATTTGGTCTTTGAATGTCCTGTAAATATGTCTTTCCTGTTTTCCCAGCAATTCCTTTCAAAGTGAAACAGACTTACTGGTGCTTAGTGATTTTCCTGTATTCCTCAGCGATGTCAGCTGATGCCAACTCTTGCAGTTTCATAGCATACTGTTGCACACTGGTGGCAGATGTCAAAACCTCTTTTAAATGTATCTCTTTTTAATTAAACATACTATCACAGCTTTCTAATGATGATGAATTAGTGAGTTCTGATTATTCATTTAGGCAAATGTATTTAAAACTACTCAGCAGATTCCTGTGCATTGCATTTCTTGTAAAGGTTTGACAGTGCAGTTTAGTAGAACATTAAGAAACATAAATCTGTTATGGACAAATTAGTGACATTTCATTTCTCAAAAAATATTGCAGTACGGCCATGATTGCAAGTGATTCAAAATGAATATAGGGACTAGAAGGCAATATTTAAGCACTTCTACATTTTTTTACAGCTTGATATACCAGAGAACAGAGCTCTTCTTCTCTCTTATGTGTACAATAAATGTCTAGATTCTGCCATTTTTGACATCTCCAATAGCTCCCCATACATCAAACAAAAAAACATCAGGGAAGGCAAAATCCCCCAGAACTGAATCCAGTGCCTCAGCAAAGTCATCAGGGTTCTTCTTGTCTTTGCCCGCTTCCACAATGGTGGTTGCTGCAGAGAATGGGACACAAGAATGTACATATATAATTTACTAATTCTTATCTACAGTTATTCTGGTTTAACCTTGTAATCTATAAGCCGTTCTGTGGGACACCAACTAAAACAAACAAAATGTGCAAGCATTTTTCTTAAGAAACACTCGGACTGCAATTCTATTTAATTTTACAGTCAGTCATTGTTGATATAGGTCAAAAAATCCATGGGAAGCCATTTATGGTAAACCTAAGCACATGCTAATTGTGGAATAGACTGAAAAAACTTCCCCTTTTTATCTTATCATATTTGCATTCCGGCTGTATAAATAAGAAATTAACACAGTTACAAATGCTCTTTTGGGCAGTGTTTATTGTACATTTAATGAATCTTTCTGACTAATAAAGCCTTTTATTTTATTTTAATGTGAAGCATAATGTAGAAAAGTGGCCTAGTAGAGATATATAGTCTATTCTAGAGTCTAATCCACTGTCCAAGTATTTAAAAGTGTGCATTGTACAGCAGAATATTCAGGATATTCAGAAATTGTCAGCATCCCTTTTTTTTAACTCAAACTGTCAGTGAGAGTAAATCATATTTAGCTTTTCCCAAGTGGTTTTCTCAAAAAAAAAAGAAAAAAAAAGAAAAGAAACTAAACATATTTTTTAGGAGGAGATCCAAGCAAGCAACGGGGTGAAGAGCAGGGTAAGAAATCACTGACCCATTTAAGATGAGATTCATGTAACATGTCCATCTGAAAATCAGGCCACTGGCTTTGAGAGTCTGGGAAAGGGCAATTTCATATCACTCTCAACTTCTCAGCACAACAGACCAGAATTCTTGTTCATTCTTTATCCTTGTGCAGTTCTTGTGATATAGTAAGGATGAAAGCAAGTGATGCTGCCAATTTCTACTATTATTAACCAGAGGTGTGGACTCGAGTCACATGACTTGGACTCGAGTCAGACTCAAGTCATTAATTTTATGACTTTAGACTTGACTTGAAAAATTGTTCTAAGACTTGTGACTTGACTTGGACTTGAACCTGGTTACTTGAAAAGACTTGATATTTTACCCCAAATCTAAAATTTAACACACATATTATATTAAAAAAAAAAAGTGAGCACCATTAATTCAGTTCATTCATTCCTTCTTACCACACTCCGTATGTGTGTGTGCGTGAGCTGCAGCACAGCCAATTAAATTAACCAGATTTTTAAAAACAAAACAAAAAAAAAACGCTCAAGCCAAAAATTTTTCATTGAATGTTTATTCTGTGAATTTATAGTTTAGAGAAAGTCTATTCTTGCAGCTAAGTTTAATTGAGCTGTATATTATAGAGGTGCAATTTCAAAATTTGTGTATATTTTGTAAGTTCACTTGTTTCATCAGGTGTTGAGATAAACACAGATTTAAAAAAGAACACATGATCTATTATTTACATTTAACATATAATTGCAACTTTTTTTTAAAGACTCAAAAAGACTTGAAATTCAAAGTTTTGGACTTGGGACTTGACTCTGACTTGAG
>VVHJ01054433.1:0-13128 GCA_015107715.1 Tylochromis polylepis
CACCCGTCCTAAAAAAAAAAAAAAAAAAAAAAAAATATATATATATATATATATATATATATGTGTGTGTGTGTGTGTGTGTGCATATAAATGCAAATAAATCACTTGCAAGTGACTATGTTCATTTTGAATTTAATGCCAGCTGCATTTTTTAAGGGCCAGTGGTAAGTTTCTTACTGTGCTGAATGCTTCTTTCTTTTAAAAACACTCTGTGTTTGGAAACTTGACAGACTAATTACTGTAGTTTTGAAAGCCAAATGTTTTCCCATTTGGTCAGCAAGTCAGTATGAAGGCAATGTCTGAATGCATGGTAAGTGTATGAGTGAGTGTGTGCATAAGAGAAAGAGAAAAAGCCTTAAACCAAACCTGCTCAGGTGTTCTGCATTCTTGTCTAGGTCACCTCCACCCAGCAATTCCTGGAAGAGGAAATTGCAGATTTGCTAACACAACAAACTAGAAAAGCAGAGGCCAAAAGGAGAAGTGCCATATGGCCCGAATATAAAAGCTTGTTTTTTTTTCAATGTTGGAAACAAGCATCCATACCTGAAGACCACGTTCACACAATATTTCTTTCTGTCCTTGTTCCTTGTACACGTTCTCTTCTGTTTTCATTATTTGATGTGTTGTTATTTTTTGGGTTGAGGGAAAAAATGAGTAGGAAATGCTTTTCACATGTTATGGAGATGTTTAATGCACTTAATTTTCTATCGCCAGTTTGTTGTCACAGTGAGCATGTCATACATGGTGGGGACCATCGCCTCCTTTCACAACACCACTGCTGTGATCATCGCTATGGGAGCAACGCTGGCCATTTCTGTCTCAATCATCGCCTTTTCAGCGCAGGTGAGACCGCCAGGCTGAGCAGAAGAGCTGCATTTGAAAAGTTTTCTTCTATACACCAAAGCAGAGTGCAGACTTCTCAGCTGACTTTGAAGTCAAAACTCTTAAAGGTTTCTATAAAGAAAATCCACAACACATCAGAATGATACAAAATGTATGCACTGGAGAATGTAACGCGAAAGGGGAGTTTGGTCATAAATGCTTTTAATAGACTGATATTTGTAAGACTGATATCGACATTTGGTGATTCAAAAATCCAGTAGTCTGATATTTCAGATTTCGTTTTCTTTCAGACACATGAAACGTAAACAGATTCCCCTAACATTCATTATGTGTAGTTATTTATTTACTGCTTTACGTTCTGCATGAGTCTGCTTGGATCAGCTGGTTGTTTCGTTTGTGGTGTTTCCAACAGGGATGCTGCATATTGCCCTCTGGTGGATAAAGTATGCAACATTCCATTATTATATATATTTATATATATTTTTTTTACCTTTTAAATTTTCATTTATAAATGCCTATACTGAGCTGCCCAAACAAGGTTTGTTTTTTTTTAAAATTTTCCCCTCTATTTTTTAAGGATTAATTAATCTTTCATTTTAAGGAAACTAATAAATCTCTGGTCCTGGCTCCTTCAGTGCAAACGTTTGCAAATTTTCTGTTTTTTTATATCACAATAAATCTAATATTGCTCATGTTTTAGATTATTTCTCATCCCAGACATTTAAATGTATCAACATGGCCCCTTGGAGAGTATGCAAACACTTTTCACCATTTCCTTGCATTTGAAAGAAAAAAGCAATAATGGATAAGTGTGATATTCTTTATTCAAGCTTTTGATATTGAGGTGGTTTTTACAGTTTTAATCCTGTCTCAGAAACTGAGGTTTAAATCTAATTTCTTACTTAAAAGTTCTGAAATGCCTTATTTTATGAGACTCTCATATGCCTCAAGATTCAAAAGCTTAATTTTTCACATGTTCATTTCATATGCTGGAAGCCACATTAGAAGGAGATTGTGTCATGTAGTTACTGTGCACTACAGAAGAAAAATCTAAATAAGATTACACACGGTAATAGATAAAAATAGATAATTTAATAATGAAATTCATGTCGTAATGTCTTTCTGTTATTTGCAGACTCGTTATGATTTTACTTTTTGCAACAGTGCTTTGTTGATTCTGGTCGTGGACGTCGCCATGTTTGGGATATTTTGCACTTTCTACTACACCTACATTGCCGAAGTTATCTATGGATGTCTGGGAGCTCTGTTGTTTTCATTGGTGAGAGAAGGAACAAGACCCAGTTAGGTCCATAGGTTTTCGGACGATGACACTTTTTCACGCAGTGAATTTTAAATAAAACACCAAAGAATTTCAGCTTTAATTCAAGGAGTTTAAATAAATCTGCATTAACTGTATTTTGTTTAATTTAAAATACAGTGTGGTGGTGGTGTACAGGGGCAAAATTACACAATGTGTCATTGTCCAAATCCTATGGACCTTGCTGTAAAGGATGAAAGTATTTTACAGGAAAATGAGTCACACAATTGGACACCACTTTTCTCACAATTCTCTTCAGGTCTCATTGCCATGTGTCACAATTTTATGTGTCTTTGATGTAAAATGGCTTTTATGTAATAATTTGATCGCATTTTTCTGGTGGTGATTTCTCACCCTGGTCTAAATCTCCTCCTCCTCTGCGTCTCTTAGTACCTGGCGATCGACTGTCAGCTGGTGATGGGGAGGATGACCTACCGTGCAGATCCAGAAGATTACATCAACGCGGCTCTCAGTATCTACCTAGATGTAATCTTCATTTTCCTCTACATCCTGGGGAGGAGGTGAAACTACATATACAAAACACACGGACACTTCAGATTGTGGATTAAAATGTCCTCTATCATTATGTGCTGTATATAATCTCCTCACATCATGTCGCGAAAAAAAATAAATGTTTGCACAGAATCTTGTCTTTGTCTCAGATTTAATTTAATCCACTGTAATTTAATTTAACCTACTGTAGTATAGGTCTTGATTTAATCCAGCAATCAATTCTATACAAGCTGTCAAAGAAGTGAAAATGCTGGCACTAATCCAGAGATGGGTAAAAAAAACAAAAACAAAACCCTCTATCAACCCACACCAAAGATTTTCCATTTTAATATAATTTATTGTATAAAGAAACATCCACTAGTCATGACTGTGATGATGCATCTACAGTTTTTTTCTTGAAAAAACCCTAAAACAATTCATTATATTATCAAAACAGTTGTAAATGATTTTTCTCAGCTGATCAATTCCTGCAGCCCTATATAAATGAGTGTTTTCAGGTGTAACATCCAACCCCCACCCATCCCCCAAAACACAGAAGTTAATGCTACATGAAGAATAACAAAAAACCAAAAAAAAAAAAAACCCAAAACAAAACACACAACACACACACAACCATCCATATTCCACAAAGGCACACAGTTTTCAAGGCTTCACCACAGTGATGAGTAGTTAAACTTTACACGCAGCAGGTACCTCATGCAAGTCTGTGCAGGATTGTAAACGATGAACTCGTTGTAGAGGAGGGAGTAAGCGTTAGAGTTACCCACTCCCGTTTTCACGCCAGGCCCCATCGGCACCGTCACACCGTCCCTGAGAAAGAAACGGAGAAACAATAAAATAAATCGGTGGGAATAACACAAATGATCTTTGTTTAACATTTCTTCTTGGTGATTTTAACAATTTTTTTTTCCCAAAAAAAGGAAAACATTCTGCACAATCTTTGGCTTCAATTTCATATTTATTTTTCTGAAAGCATCCTCTTAACTCCTTCTCCAGTTCAGAATCGTGGGAAAGCTGAATCCCATCCCAGCTATCTTGGAACAAGACGCAGGGCACCTCCAGTCTATTGAAGGGCTAACATAAGACAGACAACCACTCTCACTCACACACACACACTCTTATTTATCGCCAATTTAGAATTACCAATTAACCTAACATGCATGTTTGGACTGTCCGAGAAAGCACACATTGGGAGAGGATGCAGACCCTGGCCAGGGGATTCAAACCAAGGACCTTCTCACTGTGAGGCAACAGTGCTAACCACTGCACCACTGTGCCATCCATCTTTGGGGATGTTTTGCAAATCACGTAAATTGTAGTCAAACAGTGTGCAGCAGTGTACTACAATTAATTTGCAAATAGAATAAACTCAGTTATCAAACCTTAGGCTTGTATTGGACAAATGCAGGGCTGCTGTTATTACGCAAGTGATAAAGATATCTTCCAAACCTCCTCCTAATTTTAACAGAATTAGGTGTGAAGATTAAAGAGCATTTTAAAGCATTAAAAAAACTGCAATGAAAGGTCGTAAACTAATTTCTTCAGCTGCAGGTAATTTACTAACAGGACAGGCGCAGTTTGTCAATAGCAATCTAAAAGAATATAAATACTGGTCATATGTACGTTAAATGTGGGCCCAAGGTGACAGTTGTCACTATATATAATGACAGAGTCGTTATAGTGGAAATGCAATTCAGTAATTAACAGGTTTCAATGTAGGACTGTAAACCATGTGATAATACTTTGAAATGATTTTCTGTAGCATTCTTGTTTTTAGACAACAACAACAAATAAATCTGGCTCTAAAATGTTCACACAGCTGAATCTTCTCAATAGTCTTTGTAGACTGTGACTATGAATTTGTTGGCTGGTAAATTGACTGCATTTAGAGAACATTGTTCTAGTCTCGCTGACTACTCACAGTGACTTCCACCCAGTGTTTCAAACATCGATTTTATATGGGGCACAGGTATATGAACACCTCTTCAATATTTGGCAATTTATTCAAACTTGTTTTTTTAATCCATCCTCCCTTTCCTCCTTGTCCGTTTCTTCATTGGCTGTCTCTTTAATATCACCCAGCTACATCTCCAGTGAGTTTGAAGACCAACCATGGGATCACAGACATTTACACTGCTTATTCTTCACAAAGTGGGGCAATCTATCAATGCATCCATCCATTTTCTTCCACTTATCCAATTCAGGGTCAGAGGAAGGCTGGAGCCTATCCCAGCTGTCACAGAGGCAAGATGCACCCTGGACCGGTTACCAATCCCATTTAGAAACTATTATAGTATTATTTCATGAAGTATTTGAGAAAAACTTTGTGTACCTATTTTCACGCCTACACACACCACTACTACAACAAACACTGTCACCCGTTCACACACATTCATATATGCTATGGTTTTATTGCAGCCTCACAGGCTTCTTACACAGCTAAGGGATTTGGGAAACTGTGACAAGCAGACTAGAGAAGCTAGGAGTGTATAACCCCACAGACTGCAGCCGTTTCAACCATCTAATAAACTCGTAGCAAACCACAAACAACCAGAATTTTCTATCATGGCAGGTCAGACTTCATTTTCAGGAATGGTGCTAAATACAATCACTGGTGTGTTTCATGCTCAGCTGACTGGTCTGCAGTGAAAAACAGAATTTGGTGGAAGCTATGGAGGAGAAGCGGCACAGCAGGGAAAACAGCAGAATAAACAAGGGGAAAGCAAGGTCAGTGCATTAACGAATGAGTCACCATGTAGCCAGCAGAGTTCAGCATTCAGTATTTTGACTTTCTCAAAGTGGTTTCACTCCAAATTGGCTCTTTCTGTAACATAACCATCAGACATTTATATGAAGTGCTTGAACATGGCCCTCAGTAGAGAGGGCTAAGTAGATTAAATAAACAGCTTAGGTAATCTATACAAGCCCTATGGGATACAAGGGTCTCTGAACTAAATGTTTGACTTTAAATCAGTGCTTCCCACACAAATTGAGATTTAGACTTTACTTCAGTGGGCTTCACAGGGACATTAAAGCTGCCTAAGTGTATTCTGTGTTGCTTTTTAGCATTTCTTGTATTTATTTTGCTCATCTATTTACAATATTCCCTTCCTCTTGTTTTAAAAGTTAAGTCATCTGTACACAACCATCCCCGGTCCTTCCAATGGCGTTTTCCCACCAGCAGGGTGTCAGCTGCTCTCCAGAGACTCTGTGATCCTGGAGTTGCTCAGACTACAACAGCAGCTGGTGATGATGGTTCTTGGACAGCTCTGGAAACCTGCTGTAAGCTCAGTGGCCACCCTAACTCGCAGCAGGTGGAGAACTGCATCACCAAACTTAGAGGTTGCAGAGAAGAAGGAGGACTATGCTATTCAGCTGCAGCCAGATAGTCTGAGGAAGAGACTAGAAAGGGAGCTAAATACTGACCAATTATTAATTGTCACAAAGTATATATGCTGTTATCAATGAAAGGTGAAAATCAAATAGTTCCTTCATCTTCCTGCAATAAAAACTATTATAGGTAGAAAATGCATCAGTGAAAATAAAACAATTTAAGTCAACATCATGGTTATAATTAGTGTTCACAGATGACAATCAAATACTTTTACATTTCTTTTTAAAATCTTTAGTAATTTTTATCTCAATTAAGGCCTAATTTGCCCTCATGTGACACAGCCTGATAAATAACAGCTGTCTTTAAAGCACTGGTTTTAGGTAAATGTACCATAAAAATGAAATGCCTGGTGTTATAGCAGTGTTTCTCATTAGTATATGTTAGCTATGAATGCAAATATGCTGGCCTTCTCAAAACACAAATGTTTCTTATATAATAGACCAGATTACATGCCAGCATGTCCTCCACACTTATCCATGACAGCCTGACATGCATCCCGTCCATACTGTCCTTGAATGAGCAGTGCTAAACAAGATAGGCAGCTGTGTTTCGAGTGAGCTAAGACTTATTAAGGCCTTGTTTAGAAGCAATAGACCAAATAACTGAGCAGTAACTGGCCTGTGTGAAATATACTATTATAATGAGAAAGACTTACAGTGTGACAGAGTTTTTGGGGTCAGGTCCAGTCTGTCCCAGGCCCTTGGTGCTGTGTTTTCCAGCAGGCAGATTGTTTGCCTCATAGTCCGCATCCAGCAGCTCATTAGCTTCTCCCAGAGCGACCTGTGGGCAAACAGATAATGAATATTTACCAGTGCTTTTCTGGCTTCCTAAGGCCTCTACCCGAGACCTCAGCAGCAAACATCCTGCAAACATCCTCATTGCAGGATCAAAGAATATCTGGATATGAGTGGAATTACAAATGACAAATATAACTGTTCGACCTGCAAAAACAAAACTTCACTGCAGATTACAGACAAGATATTTCCTTGGCAGTAAATTTAAGACATTTGCAGGCCACAGCAGCTGCAACAAAACTTTAACAATGGAAACGATTAATGGCAAAAAAAACAAACAAACCCCTTACTTCACACAGTAGCAGCAGTCTGATGTTGCTGTTCTGGTTGGCAAAGCAGTAGTTGGCACTTTTTGATGACATGTCAGCAAAGTAGATACCTTTACCAAACTGGGTGAAAGAGAAATGAGAAAATGTAATATACTGATGTGAGATTTTGAGTTAAATTTCAATGTCTGGGATAATTTCATGTTGAAAATGGATAAAATGTTAAACACTCCTAAAATATAATTATTTTTATTCATTTTATTTTTTTTACTTAATTCGTTTCACTTCTGTCACATACAAGCTGTGACAAAGTCAAACAGTGTGTATTTTTATTTGTTTTTCATTCTCTCACCGAGGTTCGTGCACTGTTTAAAAAATTAAAATCAAGACATTTTTAAGACACCAATAAAGAACAATGACTGAACAATATGTAATGATTTATTATATTTATGCTTTCATATTTTTTGTTTTTCAGACAAAACGAGTAATTTAAAGACATCACTTTGAATGCTGATATTGAATATTTAATATCCAGGGTTTCTGCTAGAGTACTGCAACCTGTGTTGGACCTAAGACTGGACTTAAGGACTGGGGTTTTTGAATTTTGATATTCCATCTTACCATGTAACCAGTAACAGGAGCTTCAGGGGGGGCCACTCTAAGTCCCTGACTGAGGATGCCGACCCAGTTAGACAAACGTGAACCGTGCCACAGCAGAGTCCTGGCAGACAGTTAGACAGTTAGCTTGGCTCATTGTGAAAGAAAACACAATTTTCATTGACATCAATGTTGGATTTTTATCAAGGCAAACGTGCAACTAAATAAATCTGATTTCAAAGTCACCTTGACGTCATAAAGCAGTAACAGTATTTCTTCTTACCTGTTACTTAACTGTGACAGGTAATTGTTGCTCTCCCCGTCTCTGTCCACTGAGAAAATGTCAAGCACAGTCATAGTGTAGTCCAGATGGGTGGGGGCGTGAGTGGTCTGCAGATACTGCTCTATCACCTTCACAAAAAGAGAAGGAAAGTTAGCACGATGCACAATGAGGAAAGGAATCCAAGATAATACTGAACACTTACAACTACACAAGTTTTAGTGTGAATGAAAATGTAGTCAACCAATTTAATCTCTTGATTAAATTAAACTAAATTTGCCACATTTTACAGAGCAGCACTCTACCTGATAGGTATTTTAGTCTAAATTAATTTTAAAAAATACACTTAAAAAGCTAGTATTTCCAGCATATCAAATCAATTTTACGCCATTTTAAACTGAAACCATAACAACGGAGTCTGTGCTGTTTTCACATTTGGACATGAGGAGGTTTCACAAACTCAGTACAGCAGCTTCTGCTGACAGACAAACTATCTGTGGTTGTAGAAAGACCTCTGGAACACTATGTTCCTCACATAGTGTCAATTAGTTAGTTAGTTTAGTTAGTGTAAACATAAATTAACTAGCAGTCAGAAGGTCACAAGTAGTCTGTTCATCCTGCTGCCAAAATAATATACGAGCCCTGAACGGTTTGGTATTATTAAAGTAACACCAGCAATTGGCCTACCATTGAGAATATGGTCACCACAAACTATCGACTAGTCGACTCTGAGGTTGCAGCACTTCCAGTGAAGTGACTACAAATGAATAAATTATTCTCTGTGCATAATGATTTTGATGCAGAAAAGTCTTAAGCAACTACATCGGCCTATCAAATTGTTTTGAGGCTAAGAACAGGTAATGTCAATAATGTGACAGTTTGGTAAAACTGGTTAGTTAATTATTTTAAATCACACTGACCTTGTACTCATTGCTGCTGGAGTCCAGAGGCTGCAGTTTGCACTGGAGGGAGTGATACTGTCTGTCCAAAGGATGTTCATCGCTGTCTTCACTGGACTGGACCATTTTTACTGCTATCTGAATGTCACTCAGTGCCTTTAAAACATGGATGGGAGACACTGTTCAATTAAGAAAAAAAGATTAAACAAACTGAAAAAAAAATCTAAATATTTTACCTCCAAAAGGGCAATTTTTGCTTTTAGCTCTTCTTCTGTTCGGATAAGTGGGGGAGTTTTCAACCTATAAGGGTTACATCTTTTAGTTACAGCAAGACAGGAATCAGTGGTAACTATTCACACTCTGGTTTTGTCTAAAGTTTCATCCTTTTACCCAAAGTCATGTGGGATGCGGGTGTAAAATTGATTGCATGCTTCTAAAAGGTCACGACTGCTCCCCTTCTTCTTCTTCAAGCAATCCTCGATCTTCTTCAGTGCTGAGTAACCTGCTCGGATCTGCTCTGGGGTCAACTTGCCTACAGGTAGAAAGGAAGAAAAATATCAAGTCTGACACAGTGTATGCAAATACTGGTCACTCTGTCACCAACTTCATCTTCTCAATTAGTCAGATCAATCTATAATGATGAGTTTGAGTCAGACTGACCAAGTGGAGCTTTCTTGGTGTCAAACTTCATCTCTAGCACACACTCCTCCATAGCTTTCAGATCACAGATGAGCTCCAGGAGAGACTGAATCTTTGAATCCAGCTTGGAGGTCTTCTTTTTTGGTGCAGTATCCACTGTGGTCTCATTCTCCTCCTGGAATGGTGAAAAACATCCATGAATACAATCTGACACATCCGACCTTTTAATTCAGTTAAATTTTATTTATATAGCACCAAATGACAACAACAGTCGCCTCAAGGTGCTTTATATTGAAAGGTGAAACCCTACAAAGATGCAGATAAAATCCCAACAATCAGACAGCCCCCATATAAGGAAACACTTAGTGACAGGGGGAAGAAAAAAAATTCCCTTTTAACAAGGCTCAGGGAGGGGCAGTTATCTACTGTGATCTTTTATTGAATGGAATATATTTCTGAACATATTTCTCCAGTGCAACTTCTGCTGACAGAAGTTTTGGCATTATAACACTCAAAGACTCCTGACTAGAAATCTATGAGACAATTCTGCAACAGCAGAGATGGCAGTTATCCTGCCCCCAAAGAGCCAATTAGGACCCAGAGATGCTAATCAGGTCAGCCCTCTGGACTGAGGTGTTTATGAAGCAGTAATGTTGTGGCTGGTGGTATTGCCTTCTTTCTATTCACTTATATACGAATTTCAAAATAAGAAAGCCCAGAAGCTTTCGCCAACATGGCTGCTAAATGCCAAGAATGACTTTTAGTAAGACTTTTCCAAAACGTACCTTTTCATTCATGCTGTAGTCCATAAACACCATGTCATATTTTCCAGCTACTTTCTCAAAACTATCTCGATGCTCCCACTCGTTCTTGGTCTTGTCAAAGAACCTGCGGCAAAACAAACAAGTCAGAATTTCACCAAACACACATCCATGCAAGGCATCTGGATAACCTTTTTTCCACTGTCAATCACATAAACTCACTTTTTCTTGAAGACGTCTTTGGCCTTCAGCAGGTCTCCACCACAGGCTGTAAGGCTGTTTTGACCCACTTTACCCACTGCAGAAACAAACAATAAAAATCCACAAAGTTTTTTTATTATTTTCTGCATAATGACAAATATTTTCAAACAAAAACTGTCAGTTAACAGTGAACATACCCCTGCCCCATCTCATCCACACACTGTAAACCTTGGAATTGTCATCCTCCAGCAGCTGGATCAGGTAATATTTGTTGTTGTTAAACTGAAGATTTGTCTACAAATTGAAACAAATAATGTTTACTACAAGGTAAAAATGAAAAGTGTTAAAAAAAAAATAGAATTTGTGAGAGTTTTAAAGTGTTCACTTTTTTATTATTACCTATAAAGTACCTCCTATACTGCCCCAGAAAGCGGCAACTTGTAATTAAATGTTATTAAAGTGGATCTATCATGCTATCACATATTAGCTGAACAATGAGGTCAGTGTGTGCACAAATATTCCCTGTGAGCCAAAACCTCAGGCTTCAGGCTGCTCCAAACAGTCAGTTTCTGACAGGTTTTTCAACTCTTGACTTTGGATGATGTCATAGACGGGTAGTTCCTAGCATGACCATCTGAGGTACACAGCTCAAAAAACAAAACAAAAAAAATTATAAAGCGTAATTTATTCCCTTTAACTGTGTTACCTGGTTTAGCATCACATCGTAAACATCATTTCCTTCATTGTAAACATGAGCCTGAAAGAGAAATTTAAAAATGAGTTATGCAAATAAAAATAATCCCACCACCTCTGCATTCAGGAAATATAAATATTTGTATATAAAATATTTATTTCCTGTGTTAAACTGTTGTTTTTTGTGTTTAAAAAGAACAGATAAGAAAATTTAAATTAAAAATATCTGTAGCTAATTGATTAAAAAAAAAAATTTACACATGAATTGCTTCCAACAAGTTCAAATGTTTGGAAGCTAAGTGGGAAATCATGGTACATGTAAATAGAAGATTTCAAGCATTTATGGTGGTTCAGGCAAGCTGTTGCAATGTCTTTATTAAACCTATTCATTTTGCAATGATGTTTAAAAAAAACATTATTTACACAGAACCAATTACTACCGCTTATATTTTCATGCAACAGTCATATGTACATCTGCTGACAATTAGATAAGATGAATTTAATTGTCTTCTAACTGCAACAATACTTCTCAGATTTATTGCGTATCTGTTTAGTCTGTGGAAAAATGCAATCATATATAAGAAGTTATTCAGTTGAAAACAACTTACATAATGTAAGCTTTGCTGAAAGATTTATTTGTGTTTAACTAGACATTTATCAGAATAGTTTGTCACAAGAGGAACTGTAACTGGATGAAAGCTTTGCTTTCTAGCAGCCAGGTGTCAAACCACAAGCATGACTGACGTGAATCATGAGTTTTATATATCGTGTGGACACAGACACTGTACCTTTCCAAGTTTGGCTTTACATTCAGAGTCGACTGGTGCTTTTCCCTTCATGACCACCGTCTTCACAACTTCTGCTCAACACAGATCAAACGCAAGAGTAATGAGGTGAAGAAACATCTACAGTTCAGATGCAATTCCATGCTCACCTGATCTTTTAAAGCTGTAAAAGTTACTGCGCTTTGATAACAACCAATATTGTCGTGGCTGTAAAATTTTCTAAGTATATATAGAAATTGGATCCATGTTACCTTCACTTTTTACTTCTTCTTTGGCTTTTTTGGGCATTTCTTCAGTTTTTGTCTGACTCTTGCTTTGTCCCCTCCGCTTTTTAGCTGCAGGTTGCTCTTCTGTCTCCTCCTCTTCCCCTTTAACTTGGGCTGGTTTCTCATGAGCAGCAATGTCACCAGCTTCATTTTGACTTTCTGTTTCTTAACAAAACAGGAAAAAAGAGAATCCAGGAATCCAGAATCCAGAATCCACAACTTTTTACCAAAGTTGTTAAAACTGGGGGGGGTACTCAAACTCAACAAAACACAGATTTTTAAATTAAATTTAAACTGAAATAAACTATATAAATCGCATGATATTATGCTTTGAATACCATTTCTACAAACCACATCTCTTTAAAAACTAACTAAACTACAGTTAAGAAAATATGAAACAACACAATTTAAAAAGGAGGATTTATGAAAACAGAACACAGGGAGCAGGGAGAATGACAGAAAATTAACATAAAAAAAAACTAAAACAAACTGATGCTTCACTGGACCTTCACATCCCATATGAGCAGACATATGGGATGTAATACATAATTCACACACCTTCTTTTACAGTCTGACAGCGAATTTTCCGTTTGTATTTTGTGACAGGATTGATCTGAACCATCTTCTTCAGATCAACTTCATAGGCTGTCCCTGAGCCCAGAGAGAGAGTGACAGATGTTTTCCCCACAGAGACGGCCGAGTCCAAGACAGCACAGGCTGATGGAGAGTATGGTTCCCACTGTCTTTTATCTCCCATCCACTGCCACACTGATCAGAAACACACACAGAAGAAAATCTAACTCTTACACAGTGGCCTTTTAGACATTAGAAACATGTCTTTTTACCAAAGTTGTTAAAACTGGGGGGGGGGGGGGGGTG
>VVHJ01054435.1:0-12727 GCA_015107715.1 Tylochromis polylepis
AGAATTAAGATTGGACAATTAAGATTCTGAATTGTTTGGCCTCCCATACCAATGAGCACACACACAGTAAGTGCAAAAATAATATTTATTAAAAATATCAGTAGCATTATTCCAGCTTTTGATCAGCATCATGGACAGCAGCAGTCAAGGGGGATGGACACGTTTGTTTAAGTTAACGCCGTAAACTTAAACCAAGTAACATGAAGACGCTGTAACGTCTGTAAGTTCAGAACAAAAGAGAGAAGACCAGTAACCACAGGTCCTCACAGATCAGATGTACCAAACAAACATTCATTCAATAAAAGTTTGAATGAGGAACAGTAGTTCCTAATGAATCAGGTTCTAGATATACATTTCTGTATATATTGCACACACATACAGAATGAGTGCATATTTTCAAGATTAAGTGTCAATATGCTAATATGAAAACATTTTAGCTGCTGGTTTGCCAGTAAAATAACCCTTTAATATGTCGCTTATATATCCTGATAAAACTTTATCTTCCCTGACATCTCCTGTGTTAGATTTTACTGCCAAATAAAATAAACTAAAAATGTAAAAATAACAGAATTTGGCTTTTCTGCAGCTACAGTTCTGATGACTCAAAGCATGAAGGGAGAGGCCCAAAACTGCCCTCTGGGTATTGTTTCTGACTTAATTTCCTATCACACCAATGTCACTGACTTGGGGTGAATTTGCAGATATTCCTCATTGTTTTCCATAATTCCATTGTTTTATATAATAAGGACTTTGAGAAACTTTCAACACCAACAATGTACAAAAATATTCATGTATAATGAAAAAGGCAAAACAAAACACACACAGGAAGAAACTGCTGACATAACCCAGCTGGTAGAAACCATTTATTTAAGAAAAAGTAATTGACAAAACACATTTTTTTAAAGGAACTTGCACCAGACTTTGCAATAATATGTCACAAAAAACAATAAAGGTAAGTCCCAGTTAATACATTTAGTTGAACAAATAAATCTCCTTAAATAAAATATGGGTTTCAGTGCAAATGTTGGAAAAAGGATCTACGGAATCTCTACTGGAGAGTGTCATTGCAATGAAAGCTTAAATATCCAATACGGCTTTTGGTATTATCCAACCATCAGAGCGACCCTCATTCTTCTGATCTGCAGTGAGCTGTCTGGTTGGAGAAACTAAAGTCATACTTTAGTACTTTTTTTGTGTATCTCAGCCTTTGGGATTGTCATTAAATCAATTCTGACTCTGGATCAGCTGAGATAAGTGATGGATGGAGGGAAATTTACTGAAGTAACATCAAAGAGATAAAACACGTGAAACATTGAACATCCACACCAGAACACCAAACTCTTACTGCTGGTCATAGCATGCGCCCTCGGTTATGATCCTCGTCTTTTTTCTGTTTTCTGTGCTTGGATTGAAAATGTGTGTGTGAGGATGGATGGCACTGCAGACCAAATCTACCTACGAGTACAAGTAAAGTAACGTGAACCTGAACAGAAACCAAATACAAACTAAACAAGCTGGAGTAACAGAGTTACAAAGGATCAATCACCAACAGAGAAAAAAAAATAACAAGAGTCATTTTATTTTATTTTTTGTTAATTTTTGTTTAAATTCACAACTTTTGTAAATGAAGACAGTGTCAGTGTTTCTCAGGAATCAGTCACTTAGGGAGTCTGACCTCAGATCTGGAGACTGAGGGCTTAAGTTGCTTTGTACAGTTTGTACAGTTCAATAAAACAAACAAAACTATGGCAGGCCTGTCACGTTCATACTGATGACTAAGACTTAAAACTTTGTCATGCCTGAGGTCTCAAATGATGATGGATTTTGATGGATTAAAGCTGCAGTAAAGCTGTTGTTGATTTCATTTAGCTCAAATAAAGCTCAGCTAAACTTAAACTAAATAAAGACATTAATTACTGACAGCTTTAATGGCCAGCATGGGGACTGAACCCAAGACCTTCGGATTACTTTATCATCACAAAGACAGGAGGCAAATTATTCCAGCTCACTACCAATAAAACCCAATTCAGTTCAATTCAATTCAATTTTATTTATATAGCGCCAAATCACAACAATAGTCGCCTCAAGGCGCTTAATATTTGTACAGTAGATCGTACAATAATAGATACAGAGAAAACCCAACAATCATATGACCCCCTATGAGCAAGCACTTTGGCGACAGTGGGAAGGAAAAACTCCCTTTTAACAGGAAGAAACCTCCGGCAGAACCAGGCTCAGGGAGGGGCGGCCATCTGCTGCGACCGGTTGGGGTAAGAGAAGAAATCATCACCCATCATCGAATGAATTAACTCAGCTATTATAGCATCTGTTTTAGACACTTTGTAAATTTTTATTTTTACTCATCTGGCAAATCTGCTAAAACAAAACAAGGAAACAGCAACAGCTATCAAGGAGTCAGCTGGAAGTGTTTCCATAATTCTACAGACATAAATAATATTTCAGGATTTTATTTTTTTTACAATAATTCATACACCTCTGACCGTTACGTAAACATTGAAGACATCTACAAATTCCTCAGTAACACTATTATAAAATTATTAACAACTGCCTCCAGAATTTCCCCCATAAAGACAGCAATGATCACTAAAGCAAATCAAATATAGACCACAGCCATCCAACTAAAAACAGACCACTATCTTTTATAAATACAGATATTAAAAAAATACCCTGTTTAGAAAAAATCATTCCAGCACTCAATAAAACCTGACAGCACACACACAAAAACACATAACACATCCTCCCATACTGAGTGTTTCACTGTGTAACCCTGAGATGAGACAAAACCTCACAGCATTTATTAAATAATGGATGAACTGTATTTCTTATGTATTATTTATAAATCGAAGAAGAGTTAAGTCTTTTTTTTTAATTACACAGAAGTTTTCTCACATTTTTTTCTTATCACTTTGTTATTTGATGATATAAAAAGTACACACAAGTTATATATGCCCAAAGTTAGCTCAACATAACCGCAGACCAGCTTTTATACAGGCTCTCTATTTTCCTCTGCATCTGGAGGGCTGTGTTGAAAGAGCTCATGCTCCAAGTTGGCTCTCCTCTATCACATCTATCTTTAAAAAAACAGAACGAACATCCAAATGATGCTTAACAAAGCAAAGGTAAAATAATTCCTGCTTATTAACCATTAAATAACTTCACTGACTGACCTTGTCCTGCAGAGCTACCCTCTGAGTATCGTTTCTGACTTAATTCTGTATCACACCAGTGCTGCTGACTTGGGGTGGATTTGCAGATATCCCTTGTGTATTTTCCCATCGTTTGTTTTTCTGCAGCCACCTCCTCTATTGCATTGATTGATGAACAGGAAGAAAAAAAACACGCTCACACTCACCATACATCACATGCAATCACAGGAGCATTTCTTCTAGTACTCTGTGCCAGTTTTTGCTTCTCTTGTTCTTTGTTCATCCTTAAATGTTTTCTCTGAGTAGCCTGAATTTTTTTTTCTTTTTTCAAAAAAATAAAACAAATAAGTAAAGAAAGAAGGAACAGAATCCGTTTCCAGTCAAACCAGCAGGTTACAGCAGATTTCACTTTGCATATGTTAAAAGTCTGCATGTTGGATGCATTTTTTTTAAGTATCTGGATCCACTTCTTGTCAGTCAGTCACTGTTGTCAACAGTAACAGGCAGCAGAGGGAAAGCCGCCTCGCTCTTCTCAGAGTCATTGCCATCGTTCTTCTTCTCTTCCTTCTCTGCAGCTTCTAAATCGACCCTCAGAAGAGGTGGCAAGCACGGCACCAGATGCACCTCGCCACTTTCGTTTAAGAGCTGGACACAGGTGTAGAAGTTTTGTGGTGAGTGGCTGGTGCTGAAAGTGAGGCCTGGGGCCAGGACGGTATTGGGACCGCCAGAATGTTCCATCATGCTGTAGTCCGTTCCTGGCAGTGACACGATCTTCAGCATCGGCCACGGGGAAGGAATACTCAGAGGTGGGGTGAAGGCTTCAGTGGACGAAGAGCAGTAAGGCGGCACACTCTGCACAATCAATGTCGGGTTTGGAGCTGTGAGCTGATGGTGGGCAGACACTTCGGTGGGTGCCAGGTTGCAGGGAACTAGTAAGGTGTCCCTCTCTGATTCTGTAGGGTTGTGTGGGTCGCTGTTGTCCTTTGGTGTGTTTAGATAGAGGTCACTGCCACTCACATGGTCCCAGGCCTCCTCAGAGGAGCTTGGAGGTGTGTAGCTGTGGAAGTTACTGAAGTGACGATTGATTTCATCCAAGTTCCCCTTCTAGGGATGGAGGTGGGGATCGGAGGAGGAAAGAAAGACAAAATTGAAAAAGGAATGAAAATTAAGACATGGAAGAAAGTGGGAAAAGAGGAAGAATGACAATCTTAAAGGAAATTACAGGAAGACAAGGGGAGAAAATAAGAGGAGAATGGAGAAGGGAAAAATGTATGTGAGGCATGAGAATTAAAAAAGAAGAGAGAGATGAGGGAGGAAACGAGGGAAGAAATTAACCTTAAAAATATAAATAGAAAATTAAGCAAGAGGACATGGAAAAAAGAGAGAAAAGAAAGAAAATGGCAACAAAACACTGTGAAAAAATTAGACTTGACAATACAATAAGAAAAAGACGGGCAGGATATATAAAAAAAGAGACAAATGGACAAATGGCTTAAACCCTGAAAGCAACACTGCATGAGGCAAGTTACCTTTAGAAGCACAGGGTCAATGCCGATAATCCGTGATTTTGGAATGGCCGGCAGGAAGAACTCTTTTATTCTGAAGGCCAACGCAGACAGAGGGTTGAAAATGGCAAAAATGGAAACAAAAACACACAATACATTCATCCTCCCACATGACTGCGTGACTGCAGTAACCTCTGCTAACTGAGGTTGTAAGGGTTCTAAATAAGGTCATCTTAATGTTATAGCTATGATAGCTATCAAGGTAAGACCAAAACCAAGTTAGTGACTAACATTTGATCAAAATTCAGCAATTTTATTTGGAAATTTTTATTTTCAAATAATCTGTCTAGATAGAAAGATGTGTTTTCTCTCACCTCTTGCTCTGTAGAACAAGACTAAAGGCAATAACAAGCAGAGTCATAACACCAACTCCAGTCTCCAGGATCAGCACCAACAGTTTACCTGCACAGGTAAAACACATTTACTCAGCTTCTCTTTGCTGCTCTCCATCAGCTTTATGTCTTCAGTGACACATTTAATTGGAAAAATTACAGTTCTTATAGAGATTCAGCCGTTTTTGTGTCTGAGAAGCTGTCATTTTTTAATTATTATTTTAGCATTTATAATGCATGTAAGAGAAATATGCTTAATGCAATTACAGAGCTTAGCTCTAATTATGGCCTGGAAAGACTCAGCTTAGTCTGCAGGATTAATGTCTAATGTCGAGCTCTAGATGTTTGACACGTGTGCTTTTCTACTACACCACAGCCGTCACAAACTTTGTGTTCAAAGCTTTTAACTGGATTTTGTTTTAGGTTATTAATGTCTAAAAATTCTGTGTACAAAATGCAAAAGGGTTTTATGCCTGCGCAATAAATGTTATTAAGAGCTATCATAAAAAAAAGTGCTTAAAATTGTGTAACCAAGTTGCTTCTACGTAGACATAATGAGAAAAAATAGAAATCTATAAAAATCTATAAAAATTAAAAGTAGAAATACAACTGTATTCACTACAATTAAAGCTAAAATAATGGTAACAAATAAAAACAACTTACTAATCATCAAAAAGCATGTAAATCAGCACCATCGTGCCATCTGCCTGTTGACATACCTGCAGACGATTTTGGGGGGATGCTCCAGTCACTCCACAGCTTGGAGTGTTGCGCACGGCAACGAACTCGGATCACGTAGTCGTCAACGGGGAGTCCAAGCAGCTCCACCTGAGGCTCACGCAGAGGATGCTTCACCTGCAAACAGACAGCATGTTCTATGACATGCAGACTATAATGAACTACTTTATTCTTGAAAATGTGTCAGCAGAAAAATAATAACCTCAGTGTAATGAGTACAATTTTAAAAAAAAAATCAAAGTCTTTAGACTTTAAATGACTTTTAATGTTACTGAGTTTGGGGATTTTGTCTGTATGTTATTGAGATTTCATTGCTTTTGTGGTGTTTCTTTATACTTGTGTTTATTGATTTTTATTTTATTCAGTTTTATGTATTCTGTCTTGGTTTATTTTTATTCTTCTAGACTCCCTGATCTTTCTGTTTGCACCTCCCCCTGTCTTACCTATAATATTTTCGTGACTGCTTTCTTTGTGAGTCTCTTGTGCTTTGACTTTTTCTCTTCCATTGTCCTTTTTTGCATAATGAGATTCTCTATCCTGCATTTAGGTTTCCTCCCTATTCTCCTTGAGACTTTGTTCATCAAGTTAATCGTGCTCACTTTTTTAATTTTATATATTTTACACTCAATATCACAATAAATATAAGTATTTTGTGCAATAAATCTTCATAAATGACAAATTAACAGCCAAATTTAACTCAAAAACATTCCTCGGGGACATGAAAATTTCTTTTCTCCCCTGAAGAACGTCACCACAACAGGAAATGTAAGCACCTTTGCCTGAGTACATTGTATTGTTTTTATGACATAAGACTGCCACAGTAAACAGAGGTTGTGATGATTATTCCTCTCCATGTTTTCTCTCCGTACCTTCCAGTTGTCAGACTCTGTAACGTGTCTGTACTGCAGCTCATAGACTAGTGTGATCCAACCATACTGCACGTGGCTGGGCACCGGGTAGGTCCAAGAAATCAGCGCGTTTTGGCCCATTTCATCGCTGCCTCCATTTCTCAAGCTGTATGTCACGTTGACTGGAATTTCAGTCTGAACTGTTAAACATACATAAAACATGTTGTGAAACATTAGCTGTGTAAATAGTTATGGTTTCTATTTCCTGTCTTCAGATGCTCAGGAAAACAAAAAAAAACCAACATGTAGAGTGAGACCATAAATGTGATGCTCATGTTGAAACTTCAGCTTTACTGTGGAGATGTGACACAGTTCACACGATGTACAATTGTCATAAAAAGAAAGTATGCCCACTGTCATTTCTAAAGTTATACGTGTCGGAGCATAATAAATAATCATCACATTGTTGGCCCACTCCTCTTTACAGCATCGCTTCAGTTCATTGAGGTTTGTCAGGATTCATTTATGCATTCCTATGCTCTAGATCCACTACAGCATTTCAGTCATGTTGAGCTCTGGACTTTGGCTGAAAAAGAAAAGAATTAAGGTGCTGCAATGACCCAGTCATTCTGTTGGCAGATTGCTGCTGTGCTTGGGATCATTGTCCTGTTGTGTGACCCAATTTCAGCCAAGGTTTAGATTTCAGACAGATGTCCTCATATTTGACTCTAGAAAACAGAAGAGTTCATGATGGGCTCAGTGACTATAAGGTGCTCCAAGTCCTGTGGCTGCAAAAGAAGCCCAAATCATGATCCCACCACCACTGTGCTTGATACTTGCTATGAGGTGTTTGTGCTGATATGCTCTGTTTGGTTCCCTCATCTGTCAGGCACATTGTTCCAGAAGTCTTGTGGTTTCTTCAGTTACATCTTTGCAAAGCTAAGCCATGCTATGTTCTTTTCTAGAGAGAAGAGGCTTTCTCCTGCCAGTGCTTCCAGACATCTATGCTTGTTGAGTCTTTTTCTAACTCCACTGTTGTGAACTTTAACATTTAACATATTACATGCTACATGAGTCCTGTAGATTCTTAGATGTAGCTCTTGGTTTTTCTGCAGCTTTTCTGAGCAGCTGGGTTTGGGGTGAGTTTGGTAGGCTGTCCACTCCTGGGCTGATTGGCAGCAGCTTCTAAGATCATTGTTGATGTCTGTCCTCTTTGGCTATATGTGAACACACACCTGAATCATCCAGATCAGAAAACTGCAAAACCACTACTTTTACAGAGGTGCTCACATTTTGTGATCACAAGAAGAAATTTGCACCAGTATCTGATTCAATTCTAAATATCAGTATTGGTAAGCCAGTGTGATCTGCATCCTTACCTATTTCTGCCACGTCCAGGCAGTGCTGCTGGGAGGTGTAGTTTCTGTGGGTGGTTATGGCAGTCACGGTCAAACAGTACACCGTCCATATAGACGTGTGGCTGCTGTCAAAGTGGCAGCTGTTGGGGCCGCCAGTCACGTAGTCTGGACATTCAAGGTTGGCTTCCTGCCTTCAAAAAATCAAAGAAAACAGACATTTAGATAAGCACTAACACACTAAAGGGAAATCAGTAAATTAACACTGGACATCTTTTTTAAACAATACTTTGCCTTTTTCACACTTTTTGTCTAACATCTAAGCAGGTTTGCAATAATTTATTACAGTTTAGTAGTGCTAGATGTTTTGATATTTAGCCATGAAGCCACTGTTGTAACTTCACTCTGCAGTTCAAACATCCAGCCAGAGTCCTGAAGAACTGTTCCTGGACCTGAGGTTAACACATAGAATCTGTCTGAGACTGAAGTGATGCTGGGAGACTTTTTCCATCATACCTCAAAACCAAGACTAAACCAAGTCACCACCTGGTATTCCCAACCTCTGAAACCAACTTAAAACCAGTTTCAAAACCAGTCCAAAGAAAATGTCAAATCAAATTCCAAATTCAGGAAGTTCAAAGAACTTGGAAGTTTCCAAACTTTTGTATAGGGAGCATAATCACAAACTTATGTTTAACCTCATCAGCATGCTTGTTTTCAGTCCCAGTGAGGAAATTTCATGTAAATAAAAAGTGTGTAATGGCAGTTAAATACAACAGCACAAACAGCAGTGAGGTGTGCCTGCAGAGTGTAATCTCCCACTCTGAGCTGTGACTTTATTCCTAGCTGCTTTGGTGTTTGGTGAGATTTGGTCTTTTTTTTTTTTTATCAGATAATCCCTGATCTACATTTGTTTTCCCAAACAAACATACAAAGTGCAGCAGGAGATGAAACAACAATCAGTGGGAGCTCTGAAGCCACATGGAGGTCAAAAGCACAATCCAATTTGTCCTGATTAGTGGCAGCGTTTTCTTCACTGTGGGTGCCATCTGGGCTGGCTGGCATCTGTCTGAGGCCACGTGAGTCTGCGTTCAGAATTTCGGAGCATCTTGGAAATATTGACGTCTTAAAAGCTTCCCGGTGACGCGAAGCACGAGAAATCAAACTGCACAAACTCACCTGACCCAGAAACTTCAGTGTGCTGCTGGTCTGGGGCTTCTTTTATAATTTCACAAGGCTAAAACAAGGCTCTTATTGTTTGTTATGATGGCTGCTGTATAAGGTTTTATAACACAATATGTTTAGCATGGAAAATGCATTCAGTTATCCTCGTGCAGCTGTCAGCAAATTCACAGTATCAGCCTCTGGATTGTGAATAATAAAGCTACATATAATGAAAACACTTAAATATAATACCTCTTTGTGGGGACATTTTTATGCCAGATTAATTTCAGATGTGATGTTTTGCCTCCTGAAATGCCTCCAAACACTAATGTGGGTTAATTTAAAGCGCTGATGAAATTTGAAACAATTTGATTAAAATTTTTAAAGCCTTTTAGTCCCTCTTATGTCAGCAACTCAGTTTCAAACATATGCACCAAGGCCAACACCTACTTCTACTTTTTTACTTTGGTCCTAGTTAACTGGGATGTGTGGAGTTCATACTCTTTGGAGTAGGTGAGGATGTGGTTGACTTCCTCTCCGTCTGTCAGGTTGCTGAGCGGATGCCACCAGCAGGTGAAGTCCTCCATGTTGGGCGAGCGGCAGGAATAGATGTGAGGCCTTGTCGTGGTGCCACCAGCCGCCTCTGTGGAGTCACACATGGGTGGAGTTAGAGGCAGTACGATGAAGTTATAGTCTGCTCACCAGATCTTTCTTCCTCAAGCCCCTCGATTTGATTCATTGTGTCTGTAACAAGCCATTTTAGCTACTTCCTCTTTAAGGTCATCCTCCCTTTGACCTAACATTCACCTGATTGGCTGTCTGTCAGTTTGAAAGATGAGTGGGTGGGGTTTCTGTGCCTAATATGACCATATTTGGTCATATTAGGCGCCATATTTTTGCCTGTGACATCATACAGAGCCAAGAGTTAAAAAAAACAACAAACTGTGAACCTGAGTGTCTGACGCCTGAAATTTTGCTCACACTGAATACCTGTATATACAGTGACCTTCTTTGTTTGAAACTTTGGCACTGGAAAAGGAAATATATGACACACAATAAGAAATAGCAGACTAAGTCCAGTTTAAAAGCCTTTCAGATGACCACTGTGGTGCAAAAATCATTGATGACTATGCTAACTATTATCCAGGTGAACGTACACGTTAAAAAAACACTGGTAGAAATGAAATGTGCACAAGATTCATAAAGAACTCAGGAACCTTTTACTTTTTGTTTTGTAGATTTAAGTAATGGTTTTGTCTTTTTAAAGTATGTTAATCAAGAAGTAGGACAACTGAAGCAAACATGGCCCACATGACTGCAGCAAACTGAATACTGTTGCAATAATTTCTAAAAACACGTCGTCTCTTTTTTAATGATTTATTGAGAGCAGGCTGATGATAATTTAACTCCTTTCAAATTAAATACAAAAGACAGAGACAGAGTGGGCATACAGCTGTGCTCCACAGTAACTCTTTGATCAATAGGCTCTTCTTCATGCACAGCTGGGATTTTGGAGACTCACACTGTGAATACAAACACAGTGCTCTCTAAAGCATGACACTGTTGCACAAGCAGAAAAACAACTGGCTGGAAACAGGGGCAGACAAATCAATCAAGCACTCATCAGCCACACGTGAACAGCTGGCGAGTGACAAACACCAATCACCCTGCACAAAAAAGAAAGAAGGAAAAAAAAAAAGTGTTGAAAAATAAATAAATATTCAAAAATAACTGAAATAAATGAATGAACATATCAGTTGAATGATAAATAAATATTTATGGATTTACTTTTATATGAGTGAAAAAAAATGCACAGTTGTAGTTTACATCCGCTCATCATGGGCGTGAAAGTTATTGGGGGAGGTTTGGGTTGGTAATGATTTCTTTAAACGGATCCCAGGGTGGCATGATTGTACAGCATACATCTTTAATGACTTTAAAAACATGAGAACTGAGTGCACGATTTTGAAGTAATTTTGTAATTCTCCAATCCACAGAGGGTTAAAATTATACATACAGACTCAAATACATACTCACAAATATATATACTCACTTAAATCTTTCAGTGGTGCTGAAGGTTCTACAGTCTATTAACTTTATAAAGCTTACTAACTTCCTGTCAGCGAGCATTATTGACTACAACTGGTAGCTTCATTGTTCAGCATAACAGCACTCACTGGACTGACTAATACTCAGAACAATGGGAAAATTCAAGGAAGATTAAGAATTGCAGATTTACACAGGTTAGGAATGTCTCTTGGAGCCATTTTGTAAACAACTGGAGATCCTAGGTGATCAGTTCAGCATTTCAAGAATTTGTATCTGTAACCTTTTTGCAACACCTTCAAGCTTGACTGAAATTTGCAGCTGCCCAAATGAACAAGCCAAATGCCTTCTGGAGAAAGGTTTTGTGGTCAGACAAGACAAAGATTGAGCTGTCTGGCCACAATGACAAGAGGTATATTGGTATACAGAGGTGTATAAACACTGTACCATCTGGCAAACATGGTGGTAGTAGCATCACGCTATGGGGCTGTTTTGCTGACAATTGTACTAATATATTACATAAAGTGGATGGAATAATCGAGAAGGACTACCTCCAAATTCTTCAGCTTGTTTTGTATTGTTTGCTTGTTTGCTTTAATTTTAATTTTAATTTGGGGCAAGGGAACTTTTGGTCTTTCCAAAGCTGATTTGATCTGATCATTTGAGTAAACCTGTCTTTGTTGGGGCACGTCTATTCATTTCCTTTCTATTCTTGTGTTTATTTATATTGTTGCAGCCTGGCTTAAGAACAGCAACAAGGAGAGGGAGACTAGTGAGGTGGTGCCTTAAGACAAAAACCTAATGTATTGTAAACATATATATGACAACACAGCATGGTAGTTATTAATGAAACACTGTGGGAGCACAGCAGTGTGTCAACTTTGTCTTTATTACGCACAAACTATTAAATTATGTTAAATCATTAAACGACACCTGTGGGGTCTCTGTCTCTGCCACATGCTGTGGGCAAACATCCCAGCTATTATTTCTGCAGATATAATCACAACCATTTCAAAGTGCACCTTAAGGCATTATGCAATACTTATCTATCTAATAACAGACGGAAATTAAACCCCTCATCTCTTATCATAATCTACACAGGAAGGAAAACTCGCTAAAACTCACATTGCTGAAACTAACCGGCTGAAGCAGCTTCGGTGCCAATACGTGCGAACTGCTGGAGGGAAAATCAAATCTTTCGTCCCAGTAAACACATGAAAGCATCTAATGAAAAAGCTGTGACTGACTGGATAATGGAAAGGTAACGAAATGGCCATTCAGTCAGATTGCTAGATCTCACTCTCACACACACCCCACATATATAAAGTGGGAAACTACAGGGGGGGAAATCAATTATCCAGCTGCCATCTCGCCTCTGCTTCACCTCGACAAAATCCATTCTCTAATTTCATCAGTTTCTACCCCAAACACACACACACACACACACACACACACACACACACACACACACACACACACACACATTATCCAGCCCATCTCCGTCTGATAGAC
>VVHJ01054437.1:4555-20006 GCA_015107715.1 Tylochromis polylepis
TTGTCAGTTGTTTTTTTTAAACTAGATACTGGGATGTCTACTGGACTGTCAGTAAGTGTGTTCTAAAGTCATACTGTCAATGAGGAAAAAAAACAAACACACAAAGTAGTTCTTTTTGCAACTTCAACATCCATCCATTCTCTACCACTTATCAAAGGGTCACAGGGGTGGGGGGGCTGGAGCCTATCCCAGGGTGAAGGGGAGGGTACACCCTGGACAGGTTGCCAGTCACTCGCAGGGCTAACACATACAGACAACCACTTGCACTCACACCCACGGCAATTTAGTGTTTCCAATTAACCTATCCCCACTAACTGCATGTCTTTGGACTATGGGAGGAAGCCGGAGTACCTGGAGAGAACCCACACAAACACAGGCAGAACATGCAAACTCCACACAGAAAGACCCAGTCTGATGGTGGAATTGAACTCAGGACCTTCTTACTGTGAGGCAACAGTGCTAATCACTATGCCACCAGCAACATCAACATTTTCAAACAAATTTAAATTAAGTAAACAAAACCATCCTGGAAAATAACCAACAGTGTACCAGAAGAAACAAAAAGCCTAAAGGTTACAATTAAATAAAAATACCTATTAAAATGTACAAAAACAACAACTCTGCAGTGCATAAAGCAGGTTTTGGACAGCAGCTTCTAATACTCCTAAAATGGATGATACCACATCCCCAAGTTTGTTATATAGAATATATATAAAGACACACAGACCCCTGCCAGTTAATTAAGTTAATCTAATTAAAAACTTAATAAAACCATCCTCATTTAGTGAGTCTGGGACTGTTAGCGTCCTTATGGAAGGCTGCATTCAGGACCACTGAGGCATAACTGATATGTTTTTGTAGATATCTGACCTAACTGAAAACAAGGATGAGAAATGTTTTTTATCATTGTATATTCTCAAGCTTTATAATGGTTATGATGAGTACTACAAATAATAAAGTTGTTAAACAATGGTGAAAATTACCCTCAGAAAGTACATCTAATTTACACTCACCAGCCATCTTGTTAGGTACACCTACTCTGTAATGCAAATATCTAATGGCAGTGGCTCGGTGCAATTAGGAATGCATGCATGATCAAGATGACCTGCTGAAGTTCAAACCGAACATCAGAACAGAGAAGAAAGGTGATTTAAGTGACTTTGACACCGAGAACCACCCCATATGTAAACAGGTCAATTCAGCAGTTACTTAAAAACTGGTGATTTACTGGGATTTTCTTCACACAACCATCTCTATAGAGTTTACAGAGAATGGTCCAGTGAGCAGCAGCTCTCTGGATGAAGAGGCCAGAGGTCATGGCCAAATTGCTTTGAGTTGACAGGAAAACAACAGCAACTCAAATAACCACTCGTTATAACCAAGATATGCAGAAGCACAGCAGCAGAAGACCACACTGTCAGCTAAGAACAGAAAACTGAGTATACAGTCCAACATCGGATAACAGAAGATTGGAAAAACGTTTCCTGGCGAGTCTCGATTTCTGCTGCAACGTCAGATGGTAGTGTCATCATTTGGAATAAACACCACGAAAGCATCAAGCCATCCTGTTTCTATGTTTCAGGCTGGTGGTGTAAAGGTGTGCGGGATATCTTCTTGGCAGCCATTGTGATCCTTAACACAAAGATCAAATGGTCAAACAATGAGTTCCCTGTGCTTAAATGGCCTCCAGAGTCACCAGATCTCAATCCAGTAGAGCACATTTGGAATGTGGCGGAACCGGAGATTCCCATCATGGATGTGAGCCACCTGAACGCAAACTGGGTTCCCACCTGGTTCTAGCAACCCAATAAAGTGGCCCATGTGAATACATTTTAACTTTTATCTGGATTAGTGTTTAAACAGTACTTTGTCCTCACAGTGTCCTTTAAATGCCCTGGCCTAAAAACAGTTTTTGCTCTAAGAGATAGAGAGGTTTAATTTTGCAAACAGATGCACACTCAGTTAATTCCAAGTTTGGCTGTTTATTCAGAATAACAGGCTTCAAATATAATGCAAGCATCCGATTTACACACTCAAAGATACTGTATTGCTCATCCACCCTAAAAGGGGAGATTGCTATGTGGGATATTAAAAGAGAAAAGGCCATTCATAACACAAAGACACACATCATTTTGATAAGGCAGAGGTAAGGAAAGACGATACACACTCTGTAATATGGTTGCTTTGTCTATGTGAACCTTGACTGGATGCATGTTGATCAGTCAGCATTAACTTAGCCGCCACTGCAAAACACATTTCAGACAAAGTTCACCCACAAAACACACAAAAATAAGAAAACGCACTGAAACGACCTGCAGTGTAGCTTCACATATCCAGTGCCACACACGCACACATACACACAAAAACAAAACATCTTTAACTGCTTACTCTGAGGGAGACTGAACTCTTGCTGATTACTGTAGAGGATTTTACGATCGCAGCAGCTGGTAGACATTTTCTGAGATGTCTGCAGTGTAGCCTGTTATACACTAGTGCTGAGGAAAGTTTACTGCATGCTTTCTTTCACAAGCAGGAGAGAAAGTGAGGGCTGAGGTAGGAAGGAGGGGGAGGGCGGACAAATGCAAAAGGAGGTGAGAAATAAATAAAGTAATCAGTTGCTGTAGAGTCAGGCTGTTCAAAGGCACTTGGATCGTGGGTGAGTGGTTCAAATGGAGGTGAAACACAGCAAGCAAATACAATTTGTATTTCAGGTGAAAGGTTATCGAGCGTTTGTTTTTATAGCTTGAACACTACGGTGGGTACGGATGAAAAGCCCTTAACATATTTAAAAGAAATAAAAAATAGCCTATTCTCAGATAAAATACTTCATGTTTGGCAATTAAAATTATAATGATTAAAATTACAAAAAAAAAGGCATCAAGCAGCCATATAAAAGTTATGCATAGCCTTCAAACCAAAAAAAAAAAACCAAACCAAAAAAAACACCAGTCAGTGGTTCAACAGTTACAAAACCCTTCATACCAATATCCCTCACAACCAATTTGGGTGGCTTTGTAGTGGTATTATTTCCTTGCCCACCAGCATAGCGGTGTGTCACATTATCTGATTATGCTACAGAGCAGATAGTGGTTAAACCTCCTCAGTCCAGAAACTTTATCCCCCACAAAGCCTTCTGATGGGCTAGATTAAACTCTAACAACATACCACCAACCGTTCAAAGTAAATCCCTCAAACACGCCTGCCCTGTTTTGCACAGATGTTTCATGATCTCAGACATCAGTCAGCGTGAATAAACCAGGGTTATAACCTTCAAACGAGTGTTGCTGCACGTTACTAGATTAAGCTAATGGACTGAGGCCAATATGGCTCAAGAAAGAAAGTTTTTTGTAGTCTCGGATTTTCCATGAACCACCCATCGACTGCTTCTACTACAGTTCATTTATGCTTGCAAGGCTATTTATTAAAAAAGGCATATATTTGTTGTGCATAAAATATCCTAATTTCGGGCCTCCAGCGTCTTTATGTCTCCCCTCAGGCAATGTGTTCGCCATGCCTGACAAGTGGTCTGTTTATGTAGTGTTTCATGAAAAGTGAAGTACAACAGTGGTCATTAAGAGTCCAGCAGAAGTGTTCATTTCTCAACCAGATGGGCTCCCAGTGCTAAAAATATTGTTTCAGTGCTATATTAAGAACAAAAGGCTTCAATTTGAACACATATATCCTTCATGTTGTGGTCTGAGCAGAGGAGTCGTCGTGGTTAACGGACAGATTTACATTCTTTCAAGTCTGTTTCAAAGCAGAACCGACATGCACGTGTTTCCCCTCATCATTTTTCCTCCTCCTAGTACCTTTCCTTCTCCTCCTAGTGCCTGCAAAAATAGTCCCTCCAAAAGTGAAGTGTATTGAAAAATGGAGGAAACAAATCACAGTTGCACTCATCAGAATGGATGCATTCAGTCACATTAGCGGACAGGATTGCCATTGAGCATGACTCTAATGTGACTTTGTGAGTTGCTCAGTTCACTAGAAAATGCTCAAAACAGCAATAATAAGAACATGATGACACTTTAACCTCAACAACACCATTTCCGCTTGGAACAGGACACCTCATTCTTTGAGCATGAGTTGGAGGGGTGGGGTACAGCTCTCTCAGCAACACACAAACCCTGTTTTTAGCAGCAATGCTGTGCAATGTGGTTACACTTTTTTATCGTTTCTTTATGGCACGCATACTGAGACTCTCTCCCATGTCTGAGATGTTAAATATTTAGCGTGCTTCTCATTTCTACATTAAGATCAGTTTTTGCTGAGATTTTGTGATTAAACCTTACTTAACTTTGCTCAATGTCTTGTTAACTTTGATTAATTTTTCCCAGAATGATAAAGAGATTGTTTCATTTACGCGGACTTTTTTTTTTTTTAAACAGCATGGCAACTAAAAATGCTTTAAATTTAGTCACTGGTGTTCTATTTCAAACAGACTTGAAAAAAAAAATGCGAATCTTTCCTTTAATTGTCATCTGTGAATCATTTGAGGTTGAAAGCCAGCAGGGGTCGCTCCTCCCTCCTTTGCCAGGGGCTTTTCTTCTCCTCTTCTGCATCCTCATGTCCTGCGTCCTCATCCGGAGACACTGACAGCAGCGCGTGATCAGTCCTGAAAGTCACTCCCTCTGGGGTTGGCAGTGGTGGAGGAGAAGTAGGGGATGCAGAGGAAAGTGAGGGTGGCTCCTCCTGTATTTGTACTCCCTCAGCTGTTTTACCCACCGCATCCCCCTGACCCTGATCCCCTCTGTTACTCTCTGCTTTGTCTGACAAGACAGGTCCGGATTTGCTGCCCTTGTGGCTGCACTTCTCCTGCTCACAGCCTCCCCCATTCAGATCATCCACAAACACCAACTGAGTGTAGGCTGAGGCTGGCGTCGCCCCCTTTGATCTGTCTTTCTCAATCCCCCTTTCCTCCTGCTCAGCATCTCTCCCCCTGCGCCCCACTCTCGGCTCGTTCAGGTCCACACCCGAGTCCAGACTGGCATCGTTACAACTGCCATGCCTCCCTTCGCGGCTGCTACCTTGCTGACTTCCTGCACTTGGTGTGCTGTTGTTGTTGTTGTGGCAACCCGCCCGCTGGAGATCGATGTAGGAGTGGCGAATGTGAGCATTAGAGCGTCCATCCAGGGAGACAAACCAGGCTCGTGGGTGAGGCAGAGGCTTCCCTCCTCTCAGCTCCATTAAAGTCTTTTCAGCCAGCAAGGTGTCCTCGCTGTTTATTTCCACAAGACCCGACTCCCCGAGAGCTCCTGGAATAGACAGAGACTCTGACAGACCTGAGAGACCCTCGCCTTCACCCTGCTTTTTTGGACCTGGGTCGCAGTCAGTGGGAGTTTGCCCCAGGGGCTGCTGGGAATGTGAGGCATTGAGCTCAGCCTGGATGGTCTCCAAGTCGCTCTGCTGGTCAGTCTGCAGCAGGAGGGCCTGACCAGACAGAGGGTGCTCCCCAGGCAGCCGCATGTAGTGTGCTGGGATTACAAGTGTGGGTCGCACTCTTGAGTAGCCTTCACTTCCACTCAGCAGATCTACAGAGCCGCAGCAGAGCAGCTGGCCTGGGCGGGAGAGCAACTGGGGACTGGGCCGCTCCAGGTGGTCCACGGACCGGGAAAGAAGGTGGTCGGGAGCCCTGCACTCTCCTCCCTCCCCTCTGCTGGGGGAGTGAGGAGGAGAGGAAGGGGAGATGCAATCAATAATCCCAACACTGCTCAGCTGTGTAGCTGACACTTGACCATGATTGATGGATGACAGCGCATCTGAAATCTGGTTGCTAGATGAGCAGAAGGAGGTGTATGACTGACGGTAGCCCCTCTCTGTCCCCGATGATAAAGCAGCCTTCAGCTGAAACGTCTCCACAGACTGTCGGTAGTCTCTGCTGCGAGGCGTCAGATTGCCCAGAGATGATCCGTGGTGGCTGTTGTTGCCGAGAGAGGAGCGGCTATGTTTGTTTTGATGGATAAGGCTGTGTTGACGTTGATTGTCTTGGTGCTCATATGAGGAAGGCTTGAGCATCGGAGTGGTCATGTCAGGCTCAGTTCCCGTGGAAACAAGCTCCAGCTGCACCTGAAGGCAACAACAAAATTCAGGTGTGAGAATATTTTTAAATACAGTCACATGAAGCAAACCATAAAAAACACTGTAGTTTCATTACAGACATGTATAGTGCTATAGTGTGAGTAATTCATCTGTGTTTGGTCTCATGCTGGTGTTCTTTTATGTTAAGCAGGGTGAAGGATTTTAGGTGTGCAACCAATGAGGTCACTGTGTGCAGCTATCCATAAAAACAGCCAGTTTTTACCCATCCAAATCCCCATAGCAACATGTGCTGAACCAGGTACCAAGGGTCTTTTTTTTGTTTTAAATTGAATTCATTTTTTTAATTCAAGGGCCACATATTAATGCCTTTCCCCCCCATCAACAAGCTGTAAAAATGATAAAATGATGTAGATTCTCTGCTGAAGGAACCTTCTACAGAGGTGTGACGAAGTGTTTGCCCCATTCCTGATTTCCCTTTTTTGTATGTTTGGTACACTTAAATGTTTCAGATCATCAAGCAAATTTAAATATTAGACAAAAACGACACAAGTAAACACAAAGTGCAGTTTCTAAATGAAAGAGTTTATTATTAAGGAGGAAAAAATCCAAGCCTGCATGGCCCTGTGTGAAGAAGTGATTGCCCCCTAAATCTAATAACTGGTTGGGCCACCCTTAGCAGCAACAAATGCAAGTAATCGTTTGCGATAACTGGCATTTAGTCTTTTACAGCGCTATGGAGGAATTTTGGGACACTCTTCTTTGCAGAATTGTAATTCGGCCACATTGCATATTTTTCTGAGCTTGGACCACCTTTTTAAGGTCATGCCACAGCATCTCAATCAGATTCAGGTCAGGACGCTGGCTAGGCCACTAAAGTCTTTTGGAGTGGTTAAGTTTTTCCTAAGCCATTCAGAGGTGGACTTGCTGGTGTGTTTTGGATTATTGTCCTCCTGCAGAACCCAAATGCGCTTCAACTTGAGATGGCCAGACATTCTCCTTCAGGATGTTTTGGCAGAGAGCAGAATTCATGGTTCCATTTACCACAGCAAGTCTTCCAAGTCCTGAGGCAGCAAAAGAGCCCCAGACCATCATACTACCACCACCATATTTTACTGTTGGTATGATGTTCTTTTCTTTTCTGTGTTACTTTTATACCAGATGTAACGAGACTCAAACTGTCCAAAAAGTTCCATTTTTGTCTCGTCAGTCCACAGAATATTTGCCAAAAAGTGTTGGGGGGTCATCAAGATGTTTTTTGGCAAATGTCAGCCGAGCCTTTGTTTTCTTTTTGGTCAGCAGTGGTTTTCTCTTCGAACTCTCCTATGGATGCCATTTTTGCTCAGTCCCTTTCTTAGTGTTGAATCATGAACTCTGACCTTAACTGAGACATGTGAAGCCTGTGGTTCTTTAATGTTGTTCTGGGTTCTTTTGTGACCTCCTGGATGAGTCGTCGATGTGCATTTGGAGTAATTTCGGTAGGCCTGGCACCCCTTGGAAGCTTCACCACTCTTTCAAGTTCTCTCCATTTGTGGCTCTCACCATGGTTCACTGGAGTCCCAGAGCCTTAGAAATGGCTTTGTAACACTTTCCAGACAGACAGATGTCAGTGACCTTGTTTCTCAGCTGTTTCTTTAAATCGTAGCGTGATGTGTTGCATTTTGAGATCTTTTAGCCTACTTCACTTTGTCAGACAGGTTTCTATTTAAGCGATTTCTTGATTCAACAGGTCTTCCAGTAATCATGCCTGAGTACGTTTATTGAAACTGAAACCAGCTTTCAAATTAACTGTGGTTGATCACAGTGAATTCCTGATTTAACAAGAAGGGTAATTACTTTTTCCACATAGGACCAGACAGGTTTGGATAACTTTTCTCCCTTAATCAAAGAATCATCATTTAAAAACTGCATTTTGTATTTACTCTGGTTCTCTTTGTCTAATTTTAAAATTGTGTGATGATCTGAAATATGTGTGACAAATATGCAGGGGGCAAACACTTTTTTACACCACTGTATATATGAAAACTGTTGAGTCACGCATTCACACAGTAATAAATGAAAGTAAAAAAGTCAGTTTAACACTGCCGGAACTGCAGGTAACAGAATACAAGTTATTTGTAGGTTATTTATCCTGAAGCAACAGATCATGTTTACCTAATGCGATGTAATTTAATGTGTAATGTAATGTGATTTCCTCATTTTATTAGGCCATTAGACAGGATCAGTTTAAGGCTTGGAGCTCGAACCTGCAGCTATTTCACATTAGAAATAAACGCTGAGAGTACACAGAGTGGTGAAATAAATATATTCACTGATTAACTAAAAAGATTACCTGCAGTTATTTTTAAATACATTAAAAAAAAAAAAGTGTCTCCAGCTGCGGTAGGCTACACACGATCGGCCCTTTTATGCTGAGTAAGAGTGAAATAATGCATCAGATGTAGCACGCACTGATCCTGAAGTAGAAAGCCTGGGTGTACAAAGACAGCTAATGCAAAGAAAGCCTGGCTATGCAATACTTCCTTCAGAGAACACCCAAAATATAGAATATTCAGTGGAAGATTTAGGTGCGTTTTCTATTTCCAACACCTTTAAACAGTCATTAATGTGTAAACTCCTTTTAAACTGTGCCATCTGATCACTGAGCTGCTCCAAGGCCAACACACCTCATTGCTGATGAGATTCAGGTGAGACATGGACGTGGCTTGGTCCCTCTTGCTGCTGTCCAGTCCAGATGACAGCGCGAGCTTGCGGTGAGACCCTCGTGGCTTCAAACAGCGACGTCTGGGTGAAAACAGATACAGAGCAGGTTTAATCTTTAGAATCAGAATAATTATACACAAATGTTTCAAACAGTGAAAAATACATCCCTGACTTTTTGTTGTAACAAGTTGGGAGTGGACAACAGCATTTATGAGGACTTATATTTACTGTGTAGCACAGCTGCCCGAGTCCAGATTGTTTACATTTGATCAACATAAAATTATATTACTGCCATGTGACTTAAGATGGAAAACCTTTATTAGTACAGGGCTTTGTTTTCTGGTACTCTTATCACAACTGAAGAACTAATAAATGTGATAGCAGTATGACAGATGGGGCTGGATTCAATAAAAACAAATGTATTCAAAACAAGTACTGTTAATGTTCAGTTAACAGTTGTTAATGTTATGAGATAAGCCCAAGCTGTCCTGTAGGCCTGCTAAGGTAAATTCTGGACCGACATCATCTTCCTCAATTTAGATGCTAATCCGGAAACTCCTGCTGTAGTCTGTGGAAAGGCAAAGTGTTTCACACACCTGCAGTAGTACAGCAGGAGGCAGAGCAGACAGAGCAGGATGAGAGCCATGCCTCCCAGTATGGCCAACAGAAACACAGTGTGGTACGTGCTGATGTCCTTTGCAACCATTGGACCTGTTACAAAGACATGTGTTGTAGCACCAAAGAAAAAGGCGTCTGGTGGATGTGATAAGCTTGGAAGTCTGCTGTCAAGTAAACCACATAAATGACAGAACAAAAATGTGTGTTTTGTGAAGTAAATTTAATTTGTGTCAATGGATTTTCTTACCGGTGTGTAGAGACGACATGGCGGCCACCCAATACCCCAGCTGAGGAACGATGTAGGTTAGACTGAGCTGGTTTCCCTCCCTCTGCACTTGAGCCCAGCTGCTCTTTATCCAGATACCTGCACATACACAAAAATCACAGTATGTGCAAACAAACGTTGTAAAGATTACTCTGTGAGGACTCCGACAGAGCAAAGAAAACACTGGCTGCGGCAACTGCTCACCTGCCTCCTCTTAATTATGTAAAGACAGAGCTGGATGGAGTTAAGGCAGCTAATCTCTTAATGTGTTTGGAGTAAATTATTTATGGGCAAGATCTTAGCCAAATGATAGATGTTTGGATAAACCAGTTAATTTAATTACAATATTTCACTCTGAAATAAGATATTTGTTCAAACATAAGAGTAAAAGGAAAGTTTTACAAGTTGGTAGTGAGACCTGCTACAATGTATGGTTTGGACACGGTGACACTGACAGAAAAGGCAGCAGGTGGAGCTGGAGGTGGCAGAGCTGAAGCTGAAGATTGGAATTAAAAGAGTACATTATAATGGGCAGCTCAGGATGAGCAGTGTGGAGACAAAGTTAGAGAGGAAAGGCCAAGATGATATAGGGCGAAATGGAAGCAGATGCACTGTGGTGACCCTAAAGGGAACAGCTAAAAGGTGACCAAACACACCTTTTCTTTGACTAAAATCAACATTTGATAATGAAGCTTTGTAATGAACTGTCTAGTTAACAGTGTACACATCTGGTGGCACAGATAAAAAATAATAACTTAAAAAAAAGTTTGAATTGCCACCTATAAGCGCAGCTTAATGTCTTCTACTGACTTATGACTTTCTTTGCCATCTCCAGAGCTGCAGATACTCTGATTAACAGCTCGAACGTCTGACCTGACCTGCTGGAGAGACGGCAGTGTTTTGGTAGTACTTAAGTCTCCCACAAGGAGGCAACATGTAGATAACAGTGTTACCCTATGAGCAGGATAACACTGAGTACAATAGCGGCTCTCCGCATAGCCAGAATGGAAAACCACTACAAAGCCAGAGGCACTGACTGATTGGCTCCCAGTAAATCTGCTTCAAGAGGAAAACACTATGTTGTGCCTTTACACTTCCGATCCTCGGGCTCTCAGGGCTAACGTGGTGAGACCTACTTTGTTTCTATGTTTACACAAAGTTATATAACATCAAGTGGTTAGGAATCTGCATCAATGTTGAAGAAAGGAGGAAACAAAAGGGTAAAGAGGATATTCAAAGAGGAAAGAGCAAATATACAAGAGATGCTGATGGGGGGGAAACATCACAAGCAGAGGAAACAGGAGGGGATAAACAGGAGGCGTGGAAGGAGAGATAAGGGAACAGGCACAAGAAACAGAAGAGAAATGAGAGCGAGGCTGTGTGACTCAGCACCACACACACAATCACACAGCGACACACACACACACACCACTGTGCCCAGCCCTGCCCAGATTCACCTAGGTCCCTCTCTGAATCCTTTCCACAGGGGAGTCCTCTCTGTGTGGCTGACCTGTTTCATAGTTACAAATGACGGATCTGTTCCCACGCTTCGGTACAATACAACACTGACAGACAGGAGAGCAGCTTCTCAGTCGCAAGGCAAACATTTATAAAGTCAATACAGCCCATATATTACTTCTGCTTCTCGCCCATTCATACAAAGCCAACACGGCCAGCCGCAGAGTCGTTGGCTGATCTGAGTGAGCAGCGCTTATTTGCATCGTCAGACTCCCGACTCGCACACAGGTGAACCTGATCTGTTTGTGTATGACATCAGTCCTCCCCATGCCTGCTTGACATCAAACAATACATGACATGTCGCCAGTTGCACAAGTGAAACAGGTTTCTCTCTCTCTCTCTGTGTGTTTACGCCTCCTCCATGCGAGCACTTCATAAACAATACTAGCTTCTTTGTGAGGCTGCTATCCTCAGCCTGACGTCTTCCTCAACAAGCACCAGATGGATTTCAAACTTCTTTTTGTCTGTTTATTATCTTCAGTTTTACACTCACACACATTTCACCCACTAAATGCTCAGTGAAGAAACTCAATCAGGAGATGGGCCGGTCTGTTGTGTTACTTATTTGGTGGGTTGCTAAGGAACATGAGATGTAGCCTGGAGAGGGGTCCGGGAACGGCTTCTTGTTGTGGAAATACTTGCAGCTACAGGCTGTGAGGAGGATACAAGTGTGTGTGTGTTCATTCAGCTTTAATGAAAGCCCTTTTTATAAGCCCTGGATGTTGATACTTTAGGCGCTTTAAAACAGACTCCTGAGATCCTGAAACTATCACAGGAGCCAATGTGGACCCGTTTAAACTGTTTTTTAATCATTGTTAATTCTCTGTAACACTCTGACATATGATTAGAGTTCAGATGAAAACTGCACTGCACACACAGAGCATAAAGTTGAACTAATGAAGGAGAAATTAAAAATACATGCCATTCACCTGTCCATCTAGATCTCACTGAACACACCTAGAAGCAATCTTTAGACACTGTTTGGCCAAATAAATCCGAGCTCTAAAATGTTTGTTGTGAAATGACTGTAGCATGAATGTAGTACACATATCATGCTGGCGCCGTTGCTGTGTTTTGTATTAGTTTGCTGTTACAGAAGTTGAAAATAAACAGAAAAACGTGACACGTGGGAAGTAGGACATTTTTAGGATTTTAATCCAATTTTAAGATATCAGTAATAGTGATGAATTAACCAAGAAACACGCCCTGCCAGGAGTTCCCCTCAGCTCCACAAGAGGTTTCAGTGTCTTTCAGTTTATGATTTTGTTTTTCAGGACTGGAAATTTAAGACCACCCACCCCCCACACCCTTGCTGCTTTAATCAGTCCTTTTTACAGCCATAGCTGACAGCTGCTTTTAGTGAAAAATTATCTGCTACAAGCACAGCACCAAACAACAGTGATAATATAATTCGGTGGAGAACAAACTGACACATTTAAACAGCTAAAACCCAACGCTGTCCTCAGAAAACACAGCTTAAAGGAGAGTTAATATTAAACAGAAGTAGACATAAGCATACCTTCAAAATGATAGTTTCACAAATGTCTACATAACATTTGCTAATACACTAGTCTTCAGATTAATAAGTGGCATGTCAATCTTATAATGTGTGTTTACAGCTTGTCCTCATTTTACCAAAATAATTTCAGTGGGTCTCAACAGAGCTTTTTCCTGCTGTGGCGAGCAAGCAGTGGGTCTGGTGAGACACTAATGCTCATGCAGAAGGAGGTTTTGTAGTGCAGACACGTCTGAGTCAACTGATGATCGAATCACTGTCTTTAAGTGGAGCCTCTCTGAGAGGAACTGGGTGTGTCACAGTGCAGGAGGACCGACAACAAAGATTTAAAATCGCAGAAGTAAATCAGAGCGCCCGGAGAGAATGTGAAATGTCTCCACTGCATCAGCCAACACCGCAGGGCTTTTAGCTATTGTTCAGTTTAAGATTTAACCGAGCCTGGGCAGATTATGGATCCACAGTCCAAACTTGTGATGTGAAGAGATTAATGTGTAGCTGTATGTTGGCAATTTTTATGATTGTATGAATAATTCTATTCATCACTCTGATACACAGCTACAAATTATGACCTGGTTGCACCATGTGAGCATGCACGTGGTTTGTGTTAATGCTTGTAATGTGCTCGTTTCACAAATAATTACAACATATCAGCTAGGGCAGCAGGTCTCATTTAAACAGAAGTGAAGACTTCAGAGTTAATAACTTCCTGAACTTAAGCTTAGAAAGTAAGAAACGCTTACGTGCGAGTTTCTGTTAATACATACCTAAACGTGGGTCAAATCTCCAAGTAGGGAGGTGATCATTTTCCTTCAGGCCACTGTCAGGCGGGAGGGGCACAGAGAAGGTGATTGGCCCAGTCACCTGCAGCTCCACTCCATCGCCGGCCAACAGGTGAACAGAGATTGCTGCGACAGGAGTCAACTCGAACTTCTTCTCCGTGCCTGTGAGAGTACAAGCAGCAGAGCGTGAGAGAGAAAAATGCAGAGAAAAGGGAGCGGGAGTAAGGTGCACAGGAGGGGAAGCGGAGAAAGGAGCAGGCAGCGGGGGAGGTAACATAAAACAGCTCAGATAAAGGACGGTTGTCAGAGGAAGACAGACAGGAAAGAAAACAAGTGAAGGACAGGAAAGAAGGAAACAGGGTGGAGGGTGAAGAAAACTTGAAGACTGAGGATGGAAAGTGTCACAAAGCCACCTCGAGGGAGAAGGTACGCACTGTCGGGGGAGACAGCTTTGAAGGGGTATTCAAGTCAAATGGAAAAAGGGGACACACAAAAAAAACTTACCAGTCTGTTGGATGGTTTTGGGGATACTCATTTAAGTATTATGATGCCGATGTATCAGCTTATATTCTTTATAAACAAATATATTTATGAGATCATTGTTTATCATTTTTCTAGCTGTGTTGTGAACTTGTCAAAAACATAGCTGAGTCCATCTTCTGGATGTTATGATAAGACCATTTCTAATTATCCACACTTTTGTATTGTGTTAAAAAACAAGCCACGTTTGCACATACTGATGAACATGTATGCCATCACTCATATTATAGGCCACTGTAGTCCATGCAATGTCAAGACGTGGATAAGAGTGCCTGAAAGCATGTGGGCACGCGGCTTGTGTTAGAGCAGAGAGAAAACACGTGCACACACACACACAAACACACGGGTTATTGTGTTTCAGGAGGTCAGATAGAGAGGGTAGTGTCTTTCTGATGAGCTGCTCCTGCTACTCTTCACGCCTCACCCTCTCTCAGCACATTTCTCCTCTGTCCCGTTTCTATGAAGGTGTCTTTAACTATATGCTCTGACCCATCAGTCTAACCTTTACCTGTGGCGTTGCCATTGAGCATCTCCAGGTGGGGAAAGTGCTGGATGTGTGAGGGGGAGCTTGCCACGGTGAGCAGCGCGGTCAGGTTAGCATACGATGTGTTGGGAGGAAGACTGAGAGCTCTGTGAGGGAAATTAACCCTGGGCTGGACTCTTAAACCTGTGACACAGAAAATGAAACAGATTTGTCATTTAAAAAATTATGGAAATACTCATGATTGTTTGTTGAATGATTGACACAGATTTAAACAAAAAAACAACAACAACAACAACAAAAATGTGGAGAAAGTGGGAATGACATCTAAAATTCCACAAAATTTATAAAATTTATACAAGAATACAGCAATTAATTCGTCCCATCCAGCCATTTTCTTCTGCTTATTAAGGTTTGCAGTAGGACTGGACCAGTATGTTTCAATGCATATACAGTCCCAATCAAAAGCTTAAGACCACTTGAAAAATGGCAAAAAAAATCATATTTTGCATGGTTGGCTCATGGAGCTTCAACATGCAACAAGAAGAAATGGGAGTGAGACAAAACATTTTTTTGAGCATGCAATTTATTGAAAACAACACTAAAACTGAAACAGGCTGTTTTACAGCTGATCAAAAGTTTAGGACCACACCTCAAAAACAAAACAAAACAAAAAAACCCGTAAACCCCCCAAAACAGAAATCAAAGTTCCAAACATGAACTCAGTAATGAGCAGCTCCACTGTTATTGTTGATCACTTCAAAAATTTGTAGCAGCATGCTTGATGTAAGTGTTTCCATGAGGTGAGTGGGAACATTTCTCCAAGTGGTGAAGACGGCCACACGAAGGGCATCTACTGTCTGGAACTGTTGTCCATTTTTGTAAACTTCCCTTGCCATCCATCCCCAAAGGTTCTCAGTTGGATTTAGATCAGGGGAACACGCAGGATGGTCCAAAAGAGTGATGTTATTCTCCTGGAAGAAGTCCCTTGTCCT
>VVHJ01054441.1:0-10937 GCA_015107715.1 Tylochromis polylepis
AAACCTCCTTAAAAATATTCTGCAGTAGATCAAAAACTGAAGAAAACCATGAATCAATATATGAACATTACCTGATGCTGCTGAAGTGAAGCAGAGCAAAGTTACAGAGGTTTTATTAAAGATACAGTCAAGTGTTTTGCAATTTGGCATCATTTAAAAAAGTTTAAATTTCTTCGGTATTGAACAGCAGAAATGAGGCTCTCTTGTCGGTCATTTTAGGGGGAAAAAAAACAAAAACAGCGGCCGACAGCGCTGTTCACAGCAGTAGACTGGTGCGTAATAAGCAAGCGAATAATGCAGAAAACAGAGAATTGAGAGGGGAAACTGTTCTTGAAGTACACAGAGAGAGAGAGAAAGAGCTGTGCAGGAAGTGTGATTTTATCATGGTGAAAGCAAAACAGCAAAGGTAAGAGGGAATTAATGACGATGTTTATCAAATGTGAAGCGTAGTTTGGATCTTCTTTTGCTGCTGGTTCAGTGAATTTTGGTTGGAGAGTGACGAAACCTGCAGCATCAGAATCTGTGAGCTGTCGGCTTTCAGCCCCGACGGCGTGTCTGTGTACGTGGCGTCAGGTGAGAAAGCCGACAGCTCACAGATTCTGATGTGTCGGGTCCGCGCTTTGTGTTAACGTCTTTGTGTGGAATCCGTTCACCTGCTCTCATTTGCTTTTTTGGCTTTTTGGCAGTTGTTGAAATAGTTTTGTGAGCTTTAACCTGAGATTCTGGCGTTTCTGGCAAAATGCATTTATATTTAAAAATCGATTTGGGATTTAATGAATCGATATCACGGATTTTAATCGGAAAATCAATTATTGAAACCCACCCCTAGCTCATATGTTCTCATACAGTACATAAAGTCACCACAGCTGAAGGTTTATGACAGAAAAAAAAAGACACGAAGGGGAGAAGACACCGAGTAGCCTTCATAAGATAAAACCATATTTATAAAACAATATGTAAGTTAAATTATTAAAATCAATGCTCACCCAAGATGTGCTTGCAAATGGCAAAGGGGGACTTGGACTTCCTGAAGGAGAGGAATACATGTTCAGCATGCTGTCTCTGTTCTGTGCTGACCATAGACGGCGGTGCCTGTAAAACACAAACAAAGTCAGTTTTCTGCAAGAGAGGTCATACCATTTAGTACACAGCTTTAAAACAGGACATCAACTCTTCTCCGCTGAATGACTTTGCCACTTCCAAAGCTTGGTTTAACAGAAGATGGCATTTTTCGAATGGCTTAATTTGTTAGCATGGTGCTGATAATAAGTATCTTTACTTCTACATCAGCTTTCAAAACCAGGTTTGCAAATGTGCAACATTAGAAAATGGTCTAACAAAGCTGGTCTGTATGGGAGGTTTCTAAAAGCTTTTTTAAACTGAGGATTAAAGGGTTAAGAGATCTGATTAAAAATGAGAGATGCCCCATGTAATTATTTAAAAGTAATCAATAAAATCTTATTATGCAATGAATGGGGAGCCAGTGTAATTTGTCTGGGATTGTTGTACACGTTCCCCGTGAGTTGCCTGGCTGTTGTTTAGTACCTACTGTAAACAGGCGACAGCTGCATTACTTAGAAAATAACAGAATAGGGTGTAGTAGTATTGTGAGGACACTGATGGGTGGAGAAGTTGTTCAGTTAAGTTACTGTGCAGTGTTGGTCTGACCTTTGCAATATTTCAGAGACAGACTTACATAAGTAAGTCTTAAGTACAATTTTGTTGCCCAGGAAAATTAAAAGGCAAACGTATGATTTGGACTGCTAAGGTATGCAATAGAAATAAACATTTTAAAGGCAATATGATACAGTAATTATCTGTATTCTCCCTGATGTTAGGATTATTGTTTGTATTTGTGGAGTGTTGTTTTATTAAATTTTAATTTTACTTTCATATTAAAATCAATAAATTGATACACAGTCATAGAGGAAATAATTTATTTTTTTTTGAGGAAACCTTGTTCAACAGCAGAAGTGCCATATAATATATGAACTTACATGACTAATAGCAAACATTTGAGATATTTGACAGGACACTACACAAACGGACTGAGTTATGGTTTTTTGTTTCTCTCTTTGTTATTAGATCCAATCAATCCATTCCACTATGTAACAGCTTCTGTATTATTATAACTGAAAGATGAGCCACTCACTCAGCTCGCTGACATTCCCCTGAGGACAGAAAGCACCACTAAGATTAGAGACAGTACACAGTACAGCATGTACAGTGTACAGAGGAAGTGTCTCATTATAAAAATCAATACTATCGTAAAACTTGGCAGTAAATACCGTTTTTGTGCTTTACAGAAGCACACAAACGATAACGACAGAAAGGCTCCATAAGAATGAAAAATCTTACAACTCCAAAGACACAGAAATAAAAGTGAGATAGCGCAACACAGAAATTTCTATTGAGCACGCTCACCACGATACAGCTCAGCAGGAAAGTCACATTCCAGACCTAATTGCAATAAAAGCAGCTCTGCGGCGAAAGGCAGCAGAGGAAAGAAAGGCCTTTTTATCTGAGAGTGTACTCACACGCACACTTCTTTTTTCAAGCCACATAATCTACCATGATCAGATGGCAATGTACTAAAAAAAAAAAAAAAAATACAATCTAATATTTCCCTTGATAGTAAAACAGATAAAGCTGCCACAATGACACGTAGTGAATAAAACGCAGAGGAGTAAGAATCAACTAGCAGGAAAAGGGTGTGAATGCCTGGATATCTAAATGTTTGTGCAGTTAAGTCAAAATACTATGTTAGAAATGTACTGGTTGTATTCTCAGCAGCATATATAGCAGAGTAGCATCACAGACACACCCACTGTTGTGGGGTCAAGCTGTGTCTTCATGTTAAGCATATCTCAACTGCTATAGGGTGAAAAGGCACAGCCCACCCTAGACAGGTCGCCAGTCTACCGCAGGGTTAAGACAGAGAGACGGGCAATCATTCACGCTCACATTTCCACCTACAGACAATTTAGAATCACCAATTAACCTGTCGTGCATTCATGCATGTCTTTGGCCCGTGGCACGAAGCTGGAATACCCAAACTCCACACAGAAAAACCCCAACCAACTGGGGGATTCAAACCCACTAGGAAGTTGCTAACCAATTAGTGAAATTACATACACTTCATTAGCATGGACAACATCCACAATTAGACTAACAACACATCTTTAAAAGAGAAGATGGCAGATGAAATAAGCTTAGATTTTAGGCCTGAGGAAATGAGAGGCACAAAAATGACAAGAAACAGCCTGTAGGCATTTACAGTCATAGAACCGGAAAGGGAGCGTATGAGGTGTGGTCCCACTCCTGACATTCAGACGAAAAAACAAAAAACAAAAACCCAGTATCAACTGGGCTCTGCTTTCTAGGATAAGAGTGTTACACTTGTTTTCGTTAATGGAGCATGTATTGCCCAATTTTAGCTCAAATAAGTAAGACAAGGGCATTTTTTTAACATAATGAACTGTTACCATTTAGTTTGCCATTCATTTAAAAATGTGATGTCTTTTATAAAAGGACAAAATTCAGTTTTTGTAACTAAAAACAAAAATTATTTTCTGGGATCTTAACAGAATTTTACTCTTTGGGTCAAAACATTTTACTTTTGAGTTTCAGTGCGTAGTAATGTTACCATCAACTCACAAGGCGTAGCATTGTATTTTAAGGAAAAACCAAAGATACTGCTGACTTCATAGCACACATTTAGAAAAGCCATCGATTGGACCTGCATCGATCACTCAGTGGGCTAGTTCTGGTCCCCTGGCTGCATGTATGACACGCCTATTCTAGGGTGCACTAGTCCCCCCAAAAATTTACTCTGACAAGCATAATGTTAACATGCTGTCACACCCTGGGTTAATATAGACAGTCACTTTATTAGGTAAAACTGAAAAATATCTAATCAGCCAACAACATGGCAGCAACTCACTGCATTTAGGTCATCGTCAACAGGACCTGCTAAAGTTTAAACCAAGCATCAGACAGGAAAAAAGGTGATTTAAATGACTTTGAATGTGTTATGTTTATTGGTGCCAGACAGGCTGGTGTGAGTATTTCAGAAACTGCTGATCTACTGCAATTTTCCCCACACAGCCATCTATAGGTTTCACAGAGAACGGTCCAGAAAGGACAAAACATCCAGTGAGCCTCAGTTCTCTGGATGAAAATGCCTTGTTGTTGCCAGAGGTCAGAGTAGGGAAGTCGAGCAGAGCAACAATAACTCATAATGAGGTCTCTGAATGCACCTCACACCAAATCCTGAAGCAGATGGGCTACAGCAGCCCCAGCAGAAGGAAACTCAGACTACAATTTGCACAGAAATTGGAAAACAAAAATCGGATGGTAGGGTCAGAATTTGAAAGTATGGCTCTATCCTGCCTTGTATCAACATTTACCAAAGGAAATGATTCCAGCACCTTGCTGAAGGTTTCCCACGAAGAATTAAAAGTTCTGAAGGCATAACTGGAGTCCAACCCGGTACTAGCAAGGTGTACTTAGCCAAGTGATCTGAATCCATAAAACACGAGGAGCCGTTGATAAGCAGACATCACGAAGACACCTGCTGCTGACTGAAATATGAAGATTAAGGACTTGGTCGTTTGCTAGAACATACTGTTCTCCGAAGTCTGCATGACATCAGAAAGGGTGCTTTTAGTTTTAAACCCTAACAAGATGGCAGAAAGTACGAGCAGACTACACCTAGCACTCCGACTTATGACATACACATGGTTAGCCACTTGATCTTAGCTGAGGTATTCAGCCTCATTTGTAGCAACGGAGGCTGTTCAGAGAGGGGGCAAAGGGTCAAACACTTGATGTGAGCGAGTGTTGGAGGAAGCACGGGATAAGCTAGCAACAGTGATATCGAGTACACCGCACCGAGATACTCAGAGTACAAAAAAACTTGATGTAACGGTTGAAAGGGCACCGACACGAACGAACCGCTGAAGTTTCTGGAAAACTGAGCCACATTGGAAAGCGTCCATTACCACGGGGTAATATTTTAGGGTAATGGTGCCTCGTGATAGGAAGGACAGGGAAGAGCGGGAGAAATGTTTGGAGAAAGAGCGGAATTTTTTTTTTTTTTTCCTCTGCGGGATGGAGACAACCCAGGCGCTGCGCCACGCATCGCTCACATTCTCCGGTAAAAACTGAACACATTAAACAACAACAACCGGGACCAAACAGACCCCGCCGGAGCCCCCGACCGCCTAACTCCACCCGACATTGAGCTAAGATATGTTCAGCGTCCCTCTCAGGGCCGCAGACCGGCAGTGAATGTCTCACCATTAAAACTTTGGCAGCGCTTTCCAGCTGTGTGATCACTTCTGGTGCACCGACCGCCGCCATCATCGTCCCTCTCCAATGACGCGCCATGCGCTCTGCATTGTGGGATTACTGCGCTGGTTACCCGTCGCGTGCACACGGCGGGTTATGTAATCACAACAAGTTTGTGGTTACCACTGTGACGGCTCGTGCAGTCAGCAACATATTCAGTTATTATTATTATTATTGTAGGGAATGGATTAGAAATAGATACATCCACAATCGACCTGAAAATGAATGTTACTCCTGGATTTGATTTTTTATTTTAAATCAACATTTGATTAAATGTTGCAATCTCACTGTAAATACTTATAAGTTACTAATAAGTTTTTTGTTCTTCACTATTGCAATAACTTCTGCATTTCTGTCATATTTCTAATAAAGTTCACAGCTCTACTAATATTTTACAGAATAACCTAAATATTATACATAATTATATCCATGTCAGTATTGTGTAGATTATACAGTTAATACTAAAATGTCACTTACATTGCACTTATGCTGTAGTCTACCCATTGTAAGGCTTAGCAAAGTGCGGAAACTGCAGTGAAGTCATCACTCTATTTTATTAATTAAATGCATTGTTGTTCACTTCACGGGTGGGAATTGTATTTCTAGACAGAAGTCAGAAAGATGTGAAATACTGTCATTGTTGGTTCAGGTTTTGTGCCTCTGATCTATAATCTGCATGTAATGACAGTAGACTCGAAGGACGTGGAAAAACTGAGGCAAGTCATTGAAATAGTGCCTACTTTTCTTAAAGATGTCTCAGATTGTTAATCATTTGTTTTAAAATTCTCATTAAATGAAAAATAATAACTTGACAAGAAATAAAACCAGTTGTTGTTTGGCAAATATAGGTAATGGGTGTGGTTCACGGAAGCTTATGGCTTCAGCATTTTATTTTTCAAATAAAATCTTGGCTAAGGCATGTGAACATTTTTAAAATGTATTTGTTTGTTCTTTTACACTTAAGGACATAGAAAGATTGTGAGAAATCAGTAAATGTATGTAATAATTTGACTAGTCTGACCCACTTGAGATCAAATTCGGCTATATGAAGCCATGAAGCTCAATACTCCTGCTCTTTGTAACAACAAACGGTAAGAAGCCATTTTAAGAGTATTTCTGTGTTACATATAAAATTTTTTAAAGCAATAGTTGATGTTATATTACTACTTATATTCAAAAATCTGTCTGAATGTGGTTAAGTCACACAAGAAAATGAATTAGGCACAGCAATTAGGGTTCTTTCAAGTGTTGAAAAGAATAATACTTGCAATATTGCAATTTTACTTCCATTGATGTTATCCTATTTCTAAGTAACATCAACCTCCTAACTTTTAAACTACAAAGTTTAAAAACTAAACTAAGTTTCAGGAGTTAATACACTTTTTTAAGCAAAGTCAAACTGTACACACTTTTGAATTCATGTTTCCATCAATCAGTATAATATCTTCTAATAAATTACTTACTTTTACTTGTCATTGCAATTAGATCCAATTCCATTTTTAAAATTATTTTTTCAAATGTAGTCTAAACTTGTTCTGACTTATTTTGCAAAGGTGATATAATTTTTTTTTCACACAATATTTAATTTACATCTTATAGAACTGCTTTTTTCTCTCATGGGCCCAGTAAATGAACCTAGGAATAACATCTACAAATGGCAATGGAACTTCTGTGTCATTTTCCTTTTGTAAAGTAATTCACTAGAATCCAAGCTGGTTAATTTAATTTATACATATATTTTACACACAAGGACAGTGAAAGAATTTACAAATTCTCACTTCATACATAAATGTAAAAAAGAGAGAGCTGTCCAAATTACATCATCTATAATACTGTGTAGACATGTTTTAACATTAGCACAGGGGAACTTGGGGGAGGGGAAAAAAGGAGAAAAGATACAAAAAATATGTATATCTGTATAAATATAAATTCAAGAGTAACAGAATTGTATCACACATTAAAGACAAGCGAAGACTTTGTAGAGTAAAAACACAAAATGTAAAGGATACATGAGTAAGCCTTGAGAAGAAATCAGAATAGAGGACATAAAGTCAGTCAAAGATTGTCAGTCATTACTCTCAAACTTTAAAAACAGAAAACAAAACATATCCAAGAAACACCTCACACACTGCGTGGCACTCACACACTCAGCTGAGAGCCATGGCTGTAATTATAAAGCTTTTTTTTGTTTTATTTTTTTGTTAAAGGAGCAGTCCATCCTGGTCAGTGTGGATTGGCAATGCAGTCAATGATATTTAGAGACGTGTTAGATGTCTGGACCAGCTGAGAGAAAAAAAAATGAATGGGGAAAGAGTGACAGAGCAGCGACAATCTCAGTGAGGCGATGCGTCACCACATCGTCTGTGACAGATCCCATTTTGCTGCTTTGCTTTTATCAGCTTGCAGACAAAACTCTGGCTGTGTTTACACACACAATACTGCTACTCTACCTTAAACCACCACTGGACACAGTCATAATGAATAGCTAACATATGTTTTGAACCATGCAACAGATGATTAAATCTGATGTGAAATTTGAACTTTGAACTATCCACTTCGGTCTGGGAAAAAAACAACAACAAAAAAAAAACAACCAAGCAGCAGCTTCTGAAGTTTAAAGAAGACCTGAGATGTAACATTGTACAGTGGTGAAAACCCTGTTTCCCTTTCCTAAAACAATGCATAGCAACTAAAAAAGTTACAAAAAATAATAACTGAAAAAGTGCTTCCATAGGGAAAAGCCCTATAAAGAGAAAAGTCACTTTCTGATATTTTTCTGTATTGACAATGACTGTAATATTCTTATCATGTCAAAACTGTGCATATGATCATATTTTAAATAACTTTGTAATTGTCCTCTTTGTATGTTTTTTTAAAAATCATGGTTAAAGACCGTCGTGACCCATCCGTGCACTCCAATTTTGAATTTAACTCATTAAAAAAAAATAAATAAATAAAATCTACAACATACAATAAAAAAAGCTCTAGATTAGCAAAACAGCACTACTGCTTTTTTTCAATTTTTTTAAGATATTGCAAAAATATTGCACTGTTGATTGTTGACTGTTAACTGAAAATCTGATCTAATCCAACGATCTGATTCTACTCATTCTAAATTAAAGAGTGACTGTCGTGTGTAAACACAGCCAGCGCTGATGTGAAATAGAGCATGCTCTGTTACCTTCCCCCAGTCAAGAATAACAACAGGTAAAAGAAGTCTGTGAAAATCATGATGAAAGTAAGATGGCAGTCTTTTAACATTGTGTTGCTCGTGTTAGAAAAGGCACGTTTACAGGGAAAAAAGCAAAACAACAAAAATCAACTGTAACAAATCTTATCCACACAGCGTTTTACATCAGAGAATCGCTCGAAAACTGTGACCTCTTTAGCATCCCAAGTCATCGAGAGAAATTTAGAATACTCCTGGAAAGTCTGGGATTAATTTACCAAACAGTTCAGTTCGGCAGAATTGCTGGCTGATTGTCTGTAAGCAAGAATGTACTGGATGTTAGCGTCATCTGATGAGCAGCAGACCTCCAACACACAACATGGCACTGGTCTGTAGTAAAAAGTACAGAGTTATACACACAAACACTTGAACTTGTGGTCATTTTGGATAAATAAAAGAACATGTACCAAAACACTAACTCTTTGTTGAAGTTGTAAATAGAGAAAGCTATTCATATTCTTTTTTTCCTCCAAATTTCCCGAAGCCAACTTTCCTCCCTGCTCTTCATCTCTTAACCCGATTTCATCTCTCTCTCTCTCTGAAACAGAAACACTTCCCACTCCCCTCCTCTACACTCAGGGCCAGCCTGGCTGCAGCAGGAGAAGAGCCTACCTTCGAATGTTCTGCGACACATATCATCATCCACACCCCCGCCGTCGTCTTTCCCCATCATCGAGTGGCGTCACGCACGCCGACATTCAGTTAGAAAGGCACTCGGCTCATTACTTTCAAACTCCAGACACACTTAAGTCAACACTTCTTTCACCACAACCACCAAAAAACACATGTAATAACAATTATAATAATAATGTAAATAATATTAAACACAATAATAAGCAGCATGTTGTAACTGAAAAGAGAATATATATATATTTATATAAAGCAATATATTTGTACATTTCAGAACTAAATTTTTAAAAGGATAGTAAGTGTTTAGAAAACTATATATAATGTTTTTTTTTTGTATTGCACATAGTCATACTATCACATGTTTGGCTGTTGTAAGGACATGTTGCTTTGTTTTGTTGGGGTTTTTTTTTGTTTTTCATGATATCCTCCAGATCATAGGAGACTGATTAAGTTACAATTTACAAAGTTACAACTGTTGGACTGATCTTTGCTAAATAGCTGTACAAGTGTGGATCTTAGTGAATATGCGTGTGGATTTGGACCTTTGATTCTCAGTCCAACCCAACCAACCAAGCCTAATCTGACCCAACAGATTCCGTATAGATCAGGGGGTTTCTCTTAATGCTCTTGAATCAGGTTGTGTATTGTGGTGTCCATTCTAAAGACTGAGAAAATATGTGAAGTGCTAGCAACCTGCCCCACAGTAAACAGATAGTATAATTTCAATACAACAGCTTCTTTCATCTGATCTAACTCATGAGAAGAATTTACTGCAAACTAAACCTGGCTTGACTTTTAGAGCCCAATTTAGAGCCAAGTTAGGACAGAGATTCGGTGATTGGAAGCATTTTAACAACACAAGAATATTTGTAACAGAAAACTCTGAGTTAAAAAGCATCAGGCTCCAAAACATTACACTGAGCTGAAGTTGGCACAAAATGAGGCAGGTGTGGATATATAAGATTCTGAAAACTAACTGCTGCAAAAAAAGGACACATTTTTCTCTCACACCACAAGAATGCAACTCTTTCTCTGTGGGCGAGTGTGTGTCAAAGTACTTTAATAGAATTTCTTTGTCCATCTAGTGTGAGCCAACCTCTTGAAACCTCAGTATGGACACTGAAATTAACCTGAAATCCAACATCCCTACGCTACTGAGCTGTGTGTGTGTGTGTGTGTGTGTGTGTGTGTGTCTTTGTAGCTTATTTTGCAGCAGCTGTGAAACAGGCGCAATCAACAAGTAAACTGGTTCCACTCTTCACATTGCTGTGTCAAATATTTGAGTGTAAAGCAGCTCAGTTAGAACAGGAAGTAGATCCTGTATCTGAAGGCCACTGTGGGGGTGTTTTAACTGTCCGTAAGACCAAGGGTAGAAGGAATGGGACAAGAGGCTGCTGGAAGAACCAGAATCTCTTTTCAACCTGTACAGTGTCTGAGTCCTGCTCTCCTGACCACCTATGCTTCACCCTTGATGTGGGTGCTCACACCTGCAGCGCTGTTTCTTGGTCCCAGAGGAGGGGATGTTTTGTATATATGCATTCCACAAGGGGGCAGTGTTCATCTACCCTGTTCCTGCAGTTCGACAATCACAGAGACACGTGGGTAGCATGCACACCTCTACACACACATGAGAAGAGAAGTGATAGGTGGGAGGGTCATGAGCTGAATGACGAGGGCAGCTAAGAGACACGAGCCACTCAGGAAGACTGTCAGCATACAGCTCTAC
>VVHJ01054441.1:23063-34443 GCA_015107715.1 Tylochromis polylepis
ATTCCATTTCATCTCAATGCCTTGCATTCCTCCCCCACCCTCGATTCCCCTCCAAAACATTTCCGCCTATTAAAAAAAAAAAAAAAAAAATTATGTAACAAGCCACATAGCTCTGTAATTTGTCGCTGGAAAAGACACGAGAGATGAACAGAAGGAGAAGAAAGACAAGACTAGTTGATAAGAGTTGACCTGAAAACAAACATGGAAAAAGAAAATAGGAGAAGAGGGGTGGTATAGGATGGAGAAGCTTGAGGAGGAGCTTAGCGGCCCAAATCAAAATAGAGTATGTACCCTAAGGAAAAGTACTTATGGCTTATTAATGATGCAAACAAACAAAGCAGTACAATGTGTGCACAAGCAATGGGAAAAAGGAGCATAAAGACACTGTAGTTTATACTTAATATGTAGTTAAAGGTTTTTCACAGCAGAAAAAGCATACATGTAAAGACACCTAATGTCACTGAGGAACCATTAATGACTTTTCCTAACACAATGTACCGAAATTTCTGATGTGAAAAAGTGCTGCAAACATTCATCCACACACTATGTGAATGTGGGCAGTCAGTCAGGCAACAACTCTAGTAATGTCTGCTTCAATTTAGGATTAGGCGGTGCACAGCAGCTGCTCAATCAGAATCTGTCACTGCTTAATATTCGAGGGTGGTTATGAGTGTCAGGGGACACAAACCAAATGTGAAGAAGCAACAGTCTTACAAGTGAGCAAATTCATTCAAGGATACTTTACAATCCCTTTGTAAGAATGGAATATGGTGAATTTTAACAACTGGTGGTACAATACTTAATATTCACCAGATGAAATCCTTTAAACAGATTGCTTTTAAATATGACATTCAAATTCTCTTATCCATATTGAATGTCACACACGTGTCCTCACACTGTGGGTTTTTTTTAGTAGCACGTGTTCTCAGTGTAAAATTAATAGAGCCAAAGCTATGCTCCAAGCTCAAATTACCTGTCTTTAAAGGTATATCATTACTGACTTTACTTCAAAAACTTAATGTTTAACAAACAGCCATGGAATGATTAACAAATAAAAATGATTATTTCTGTACATTTCTGTGAGTTTCTCTGTTTTTTCTATTCACAGTGTCTGACAGACAGACCAGAGACAGAGGAAGAGTAGGAGGAGAGACGACATGTTGGGTGGTGACTTGGCTGCAGCAGAAGGAACTGTTCCACCCTGCTGCCATTGAATGTTCACTTCCTGTTTGTATTGACTGGGTCCACACTGCTCTGGTCCATGCAAAATGGTGGTAGCAATGGACGTCAACTAGGCAGGATTGCAGTAGCCTGTCGATGGTTTTTGTGACAGTGTCCAAAATAACTTTCCAATCTTTCGCCTAGGACAGTAGGACTTTTTTGGAAATACTATATATATATATATATATATATATATATATATATGTGTGTGTGTGTGTGTGCAACCCCCCTCCCCCCCGAAAAACAAAAACAAAAAAACAACACACATTTAGGCTTTTCAGGCTTGTTGGTGCCAGCATGTGACATTGGTTTACCTACCCAGCTAATAGCTAGCTCATATTTGAAGCCATTTGAAAGTGTTTGTTCTAGCAGAACAAGCAATCCTGTACACTTCAGTGTTTTCAATGTAAGCAAAAGATAAGTCACTCTAAAAGATTTTCAAATTTTGAGTATTTTGAAGTACTATGGTTAATTATAGAGTTCCAGAGGGTTCCATGCTAGGACCAGTTCTATTTATATAATACATGCTCACCTTAGGCACTATTATTCAAACGCACAGCATACATTTTTGTTGCTACGCAGATGATACCCAGCTTTATCTATCCATGGAGCTAGATGACACACACCCATCAGTTAAACCGCAGGAATTTCTTAAAAACATAAAGAGCCACTTCTAGATTCAGGGAAAACTGATGTTACTGTACTTGGCCCTAAAAAATCTTAGAAACATTGTGTTTAACCTGATGCCACTCTTTTGGCCTCCGGGAACACTGTGAGGAATTTTGACCCGGATATGTCCTTCAACGTGCATATTAAACAAAAATGTAGAACTCTTTCTTGCATTTGCACAGTATCTCACAATTAGAAACATCCCGTCTCTGTGTGATGCTGAAAAACTAGTTCATGCATTTATTACTTCTAGGCTTAATTATTATAATACATGATTATCTGACTGTCATAAAAAGTCTCTGAAAAGCCTTCAGTTGATCCAAAATACTGCAGTCCTAAGAGGGACTAGAAAGAGAGATCAGATTTCCCCCATATTAGCGTCACTTCATTGTCTCCCTGTTAAATCTAGAATTTAATTTAAAATCCTTCTCCTCAAATCACCTTGAAGAGACTGTTTTTGTGATTTGGTGCTATATATAAATAAAAGCGAACTAATGTAACAACATCCAGGTAACAACTTGCTACCATACTAAGGCAAGGTTTTGGTTTCAACTTTACTTGCAGAGTCTGCTTGAGAAAATCTAAAATGTACCTCAAAACATCAGCAACTAAACAATCTAGTCAAGCCTGAAAGGGTTTCTTTCCTTTCCTAATTAATTGTACTTTTCCCCTATTTACGTGCTCCTTATGTTCTGGTAATCTCTTTGGTCCTTTTGAAATAGCCATTGCCTCATGTCACCCAACACACTTCTAAGCATCCAAAAAACGCAGCAGTTTAGGTTAACTATTAACTGCTTTAATAGATAGCCAATCATTTCAAAGTATTATCTGCAACGTGTAGTTAAAGAAAAATAAATCTGAGCTGATGGAATCTTGGATGATTTCTAATAACTTATTGAAAATTAAAGGGGGTTAATATCTCTTTTGTTGGAACTACTATCAAACCATGATAGTAGTTCCAACAAAAGAGAGTGATAGTAGGGGTCCGAATGACTGGGGTAATCTTTAATGGGAGATATATACATATATATATATATATATATGTAGTTGAGGAGACTATAACAGCGTCTCAACACAAGGTTCTGGTTGAATAAATGTACTCAATACAAGTGCCATATCAATTTAATGAACATTTTCCCAGGTTTGTAATTTAGAACATACTCGCCAATGAAAATATGTGAAGCATTCCTGCCGTTCTGTTGGGCAACCAACCAAGGAACCTAAAACCTGACTTGCTCACTTCACAAAGTTTCTGTAAACATCATGGACTCAGTTGTGGAGTGAGATTTTCTCTACAGACCACTGTAGCCTTGTGGGCTATTAGTTACTTAAGTAGTTCCTGAGAATATTTAGGTTTAAGATACAAACACGCACCCAATGTCACACGTTCATCACATTAAGAATTGCCATGTGAATTATGTATGGAATTAACAGCAACCTCAAACAACCCAGAAGATAAGGTGCATCAACTTAAATGTGCTGAGAGGCCTGCAGGTCAGAACTCAGTGCATTAAGAGGTGGACAGCTTTAGGTTCTAGTCAGGATGTACAAATTTTATTATCTTGAGTATTTTTTGTGAAGGAAGGAAAATAATAAAGGAAACTCAGATAAGAACATTTTTTCAGACCTTTAAGGTCCTTGTTGTTTGATCAAGCCTAATAGTTTTCAACTGGAGTCCAGGTGTCTGTCTTCTGTCCTTAGCCAAAACATGGAATCTGATGTGTTATTAAAGACTAAGATGTCACATGAATTTTTCAAGACAATTAAACAAAGTTGATGTGTTTGGTTTCTCAAAACTAGAAACAAAACCCTCAGGCAACAAAAAAATGTATCAGCTAATAAGTTGGTTAAGAAGGATTAGCCAAATGTGCAGCCTTACACCATAACAATTATCACAATATAGTTACAAAGCTAACATTAGTGGACCAGTGAAACAGATAACAGACAAAACAGACCAATGAATTGCTGTGCTCACTTTAATGTATCACACATTGAAACAAAATACAGAGCAAAGGTCCCGCTATCAGCGAATACCTGACATACAGGGGATGTTTGGCTGTGATAAGCTGAAATCGATTTGGCTGCATGGGGCATTCTCCTAACTCTTTTTCCCTCCACATGTTGTGTATGGGCTTGAGTGGCGCATTCTTCACATACCGTGCTCAATCACAGGGCTCTTCCTCAAACTCTTTAACCACACATGTAGCAAATCTTAGCTGGACTCACTGTATTTTGTGATGATGTGCTGTGATTTAATGATTTGGCTTAATCCCCCCAAAACCCTCCTCGTCTCTCCCTTTCCAAAGGAATCTTTAAAACTTAAAATAAAAATATGTCTGAAAAATATAAAGCTTTACTGAGTGACTTAGTTGAAAAAGCTTGAGCTGGACTCCTCACTTCCCATGGAAACACTCTCTCTTCATCCAGACCAGACTTTTGATGGAGTACTTGCATTTCTTAAGTGGGACAGAGGGAGTAAATGCCAAACAGCCCATTTGGGAAATCCACCTGGTATTTCAACATTCAGCCCCATGTTACATAACTGAAGCACTATATACTTGGCTAAGCAGACTGTGCATTGTATTTTATCTACGAGCACAAAGTATCCCTGAACGCTTCCTCTAGAAATTCCTGCCTAAGAGAAAAAAGTGGGTTTGAACACCTAAGTCAAGTGGCAATTATGGGAACCGACACTAATGACACTAATGGCTAACATATTCAAAACTGTTTAAGGAGTCTTGTGATTGTTTCACAAATTTAGCACATTTATACAACCAATACGTCTGGTCTTGAGAAGATCCTAGATTCAGGTAAAACTGAAGTTATTTCACTATGACTGAGGGTTTTTTTTTTTATAAAAAAGAAATCCAGCTGAATTCTGCTAACAGATTTACAACACTGCTTGCAATGCACTAAAAATACTACTGATACTAAACAGTTTATTAACTTGATATAAACAAGGTAAGACAATTGCACGACAGGATCACCCATCTACTCCCATAACAAGACCATATACTGCTGTTGGAAACACTCCCTATTTCTACAACTCACCTTGTCACAACCAGCGTTCACCAACTCCTGCAGCATCTGCCGGTTCACCTCCCCGGCGCCTGCTGGGTGTCCTGATCCGGAGGTTGAACCGGACTCAAAGGGCTTGAGGGACTTGCGGATTTCCCGCAGTGCATTCTGGTAGTTGTTGAACTTCTGTGGAGGTCTGAGCTGCTGCTGTCGGCTGGTTGTGTCTTTCCCGCTCTTGGAGTCTGCCCCTTTGCCTCCCTCATTCCTGGAGCTACCTCCATGTAAAGCCTGGCTCACCAGCTTAGCCGGCTGCTTCAGGCCCTCCTTGATCTCTTGAAGCCTCTGCCGTGTGTTTCCCACATACGGGGCTGCGGGGAAAGTCTTGGGCCTCATGGCCACAGTCCACAGGGCAGGCACCTACTCTAAAAAGGGAAACACACACACACGCTCACGCTCACACTCACTCACACACACACACACACACACACACAAACTGGCACTCAATGCCCTACACCCCTCCAAAAGATTCCTGTCAAGCTTGCTGACCTAAATAGATAAAAAGCCTCCAGGAGCACAGATTGGAGGCACAGGTTTTATGATCCCTACTCTATGTCCCTAATTTGTTTGTATCTCACTTTCTGTTTTTGATTCCTGCTCCCGCTGCGATGGATGAAGGTGAGGCAGGAATACTATAGGCATTACATGGTGTGATTTTCAAGGCTCAGGTTCCAGCTTATTCCAGGACATGCAGCTGGTCACAAGGGCATCATGGAGCCAAACGATGATGATGCCAATCTGCGCCTGTGGGGGAAGAAATGGAGTTAGAGCATGAAGACTGGGCTTCCATGTCCCATTCAATTTCATCTAGATTTTCAAAAAATCAAAGCACATACAGTACAAGACTGTTCCCAACTTTAGACACATGTGGGATCACAACAGACCACACAAAAGTAAGATGTTCTGCTGCAATATAAGGTGAAATAATTGCAATTTTTAAATACAAAAATCCATGTGGAACCAGTTAGAGCTTTTGGGGGTCAAATTCACTATCAGCACTGCATAAGCACTGTCACATACTTTTATGCATAATCAAGGAATGCTAGAGGTCAAAAAACACCACCTGCCCCCCTAAGCACCCCATCAATGCATAGCTGTGATTGCACAATTCAGCCCCTGTCAATGCATGCCTCTGGTACTTGGTCATCGGTAAACACCCATCTGAGACCACTGAGCCCCAGCATGGGGTCAACACAAATGTGCAACCCTCCCTGCATCAGCCCCTCTGCCTTTTATGCTCCTCTGTGATCTGACATATGACACCGTCTGAAAATCTTATATAGAAGAACATGTTCTATAAGAGGGTTACTCTCCCAGTGCAGATGGGCTTTCTGTCCAGAGCCTCAACTTTACACGCTTCTCATCTAATCACAAATGCTGTACAATAGCACAGTAGACCTGACTTAGATCATATTAAAATCACCCTAGTCAATTTATGAACCATATCAGTTGAGTTAACAGCTTATATATCAAATCAAACAGTTAAAAGTTAATGAACTTGAATGTGTTTGTCTCGGTTTTGCTTTTCTTTTTGTTCCACTTGAGTAAATCTCGCCTTACTTGGCATAGCAGTACCTCTGCAGAGGAGACCCTGAAGCTGACAGGCAGCTGGGTTTCCTGTCTAACTGAGAAGCTCACAGGCTTCAAATAGTTTTAGAGAAGTAATGCCAGGTCTCCAGATACCAATCTCACCTGCACTGAAAAACTGCTAGATACAATCCTCCTCTGGCAGGTTTCAACATGGCTGTGGTTTTAAACTCATGTCTGTAATTCCAACCATTTTGTGAAACAATCATCTTTCAATTGATCGGGTTCTATTTCAAAAAGTCTTCTTGGCAGGTACTGAATTACACCTGACAATTATCCTGAAAAGGAAAAATTGTTTATGGGCAATTTTCCTCTTTGCCTAAATAAAATAGGTATTTTGTCTATGAGAACATTTTCTGTACTTGATCTACACAGACATAAAGAGAAGCTGCAGATAACCTTCCTGTCTATATACGTAAACAAGGAATGAGTTATGTTCATCACATGCTTACGTATTAACAAGTACCTAAGGGCTTTCATTATATAACGTACAGCATGATGGACTAAGGGGAAAAAAAAAGACTTTCTGCAGCAGTCTGACCAACGCCAGTGATTATTTCTCCCCCCACAGACCAAGGAGATCAGCAGGTCATCGTACTATTACAGTCAACAGACACGGACACAGAGCAGAACCTGTCACTGTTTGTGAGTTATTATGAGCTCGTAACAATATTACATCACAAGAGAAGCTGCTGTTTGTGCGCTTTCTAAATGTGAATCATTAGGCTAGCCGCACAACTACTTCAAATTTTAAAAAAAAAAAAAGTCATCATTCTATGCTCAATTTTTTATGTTTGGCCTTTTTGTTGACAGATAGAGTGAAGAAATGACAGGAAAGTGGAGGGAGAGAGAGCGACAGGGGAAGACATGCGGCAAAGGGCCGCGGGTCAGACTCGAACCTGGGCCGGCCGCTCTCAGCTGTACGGCACGTGGTCGCCTGCTCAACACACTGAGCTAAACCACCGCCAAATTCTCCCCTCAAATTTAAGCAGAGACAGAGTAGAGGTGCGAATCACCAGACATCTCACAAAATGATATTATCATAATACTTACTTACTTATTTAGGTTGAGTATTGCAGTAACATATATAATGATTTATCATCTTTTTTTCAAATGCAAATTATGTCCTCCAAGTTAAATGTTGTCAATATTGTTTTTATCCAAAAAGATCAAAAGTTATCAAAAATAGTTATTATTATTATTACCAGGCAGCCACCTATTTTTATTTCTTTTTTTCTTTTGTAGATTCAAGAAGGTTGCCGTCCTACTTTTACTCATGACTGAGTCATTTGTTTGTTCTCAATTGGCAGATAGCCTTGTCAAGCTAAGTATGTCCAGTATTGGATGGTTTTGTGGTTGAGCTGATTTACTGTAAGTTTTCTCAGCTGATGTTATCTCAGGATGGTAGTGCATGTGATGAGCCCTCTTGTCTGTAGTATTCCCGGAGCATTTCAATTTTTTTTTTTTCAATTTTCAAATTTTAATATAACTAACATTTATGTATAAAACTTGAGGGAGTATTTCGATATTATATGTCTTTTTTTTTTAACAACCTAAAATGTTTTATTTAATGTCTAAAAGCAGTCAGTTGAGCATCGGGTGGATTCAAATTTTTTCCCCTCCTCAAAAACCGTTAACATTCGTCTCACAGATATCATGATCACAACTTTTTCTTTGTACTTACTACAGCTGCCAACAGAGATCCAAATGACTACACAGCATCTTTAAAAGCAGCTACAAATGATTGAATTTAAAGAAAGTGTTTGCAGATACCAAATTAAGCATCCAGATGTTTCCATCAATTTTAAATGTGCCACAGCTTTGATTCACTGATAAAGTAATATAGTCTGAAAACTTTGAAGTGATGGTGATGCATCATACTGAATTCTTACACTATCCCAGAGATTCCCGTGTGTCTCTGTGGAGGTACAAAGAGACAACTCGAGTTTTGGTCAGAATCCACCCAATGTTGTGATATTCTATATTTAGATAATTAAAAATATATTCTTAACAATATTATCTTAATCTTATATCCCTCCGAGCAACTACCAAGCAGCTGCAGAGGAAGGAGCTTCCAAACATAAAAAGCTCTTGAACTGCATCCCCAAACTCCTCCTCCTGCTCCTCCTCTCTAGCAGTCTCCATCCCTTTGGGCCATTTTAAGGAGGACACAGCCCTCACTGTTTGTACTGATTAAACTTTGCATAGACAAAAACATGCTTTTTCTTTTTATACTGCTGGGTGGTGGGGTAACATGGGGCCAAGCTCCATAAATGTTGCCCCATCTCCGGGATCTCTTGCCTCCATTCCTGTGATGCTTCAGGCGTCGTGTCCAAGCAATGAGCATTCCATTCCACAAGTAAGTACAAGTAAAATACCGCAGCTCAATCATGGGGCAGTACGCTGACCAAAATAACCCAAAACACCAACTACACGGACACTATCTGTCTATAACTACAAATCTGTAAGAAAAAAAAAAAGACATTACTCTGCCCAAAACAATGCTCTACACATCAGCACTCCCAACACTAAAGCTTACTCCTTCTTTGACCTAACCCTAAATAACCCTAGATGACTTAAACTTCATGCTGCACCAACGGGCACTGAGAAAAGCTAGTGAAATAACCTGCGACACATATTTTTTTTCATCAATTCCTCAAATATCCACTGCAACAAAACAGACTACTCAGGAATTTTTTGTTTGTTTTTTAAATCTCTTTTGGGTAAAATAACTTTTTCCTGACTGGAGGTTTGACTTTTAATGGCATATGTGACACTTTTAAATGCATGTTTCAGGTTATGTCTTTGTGGACGTGTCTCTAATCATAGCAAACTGTTCATTTCTTCCCTTTAGCACACTATACCACAGTTTTGTTTTTGGTCTTGCCAAGGACAAAGCTGCCCACTGTGATGCTAAATTGGGAAAGCATGCATTCTGCAATCTTGGACCCCACAGAATACAGAGCAGCATGAGCAGCTGGCAGGTTAATATTAATAAGATTGCATCTAACCTGCCTGATGGATCTGAGAGAATGTGGACGGTCATATCTCTGCTGTGTTTGGAAAATTACGACGCAAGAGGCGGAGGAGGAAAGAACACAACTTCCTAATGGGCAAAGCTGGCCAATGACTGAGATTTGGGTGGGTGGGACCAAGTTAGTTAATGTTGCAGGACACATTACAAATGTGCAGGCAGAGACAACAGTTGATGGAAACTGGCTGCAGCTGTGAGTGCGCAAGTGTGTGTATATAAGAGGGAAGCAATTTGGCTCTTTCTCTGTGTATGTGATGCACTGCAGCTCACCCCCAAAATCAAACCGCCATGTTTTCTCTGTAGCCTTTGGAGTCATCTACCCATCTAGATTGTTTTTGTGTGCATGTAGCCCACTTTTGTACATTTGTCCCTTTAAAACAAATATGGTAGTAGTAATAACATGTAATAATCCTTGCATACTTCTTACAAGTCACTGTGTTGACACCATCGCCACCAAAGCATCTGTTTGTATCCCAGTGGCTCCTCTTTGACAGATGCCTCCGACGTGCATGACACCACACTGCTGCGCCACCCTAGTCTGAGTGAAACTTGTCTGATTGTTTGAAAATGTGACATGACATGTGAAATGAAACGCACTGTTGCATCAGTGCCAAACTATGCAGGCCCTGAGTGAAATGAAAATGATAGCTTCAAATCAGATAACTCCATTTTCAGATTCAGATACAATATAAAAAAATATTCTGACCCGTTACGAACTATTTTTATTCAGCTCAGTTCTTATTAACTATGAATGCTCACTCACGTCAAACAGTGAAATTAATGCAGGATGTTCTGACTAACAGCATCCACCAAGCATAGCTTCTGTTACTGTTAGTGGTCCTCAGAGGGGGCTCTTCTAGAGGTCAGCAAGTTAGGATGCCCAAATAAGATGCAGTTACTTTAAATGTACACAAAGAAAAAACATATAAACATAGACTAAGCCCTTAAATTGAATTCCCACATTTGCACCAAAGCTTTAAAACTAGTATAGACTGATTTTTGTATGAGCATAAAGGTTCGGAAAGCCCTGTTTTAAAGCGCTGGGGCCTTCTCAGCAATATCCCAGGCTTGAGTTGGGGGCTGAGAGCAGCAACACATTCCAATGCAGGGAGAAAAAAAAATGGAGGCAGTCCTGTAAGCCCCAAAGAGGCTCAAACTTACAGAAACTTCCATTTCGTTTTCCATAAGCCTCGCTTTATAACACACCCATAACGGAACGTTTTGCTCAGCAACAAGTCGTGGAAATAAGTCACACCACCACCACTCCCCTCCCAAAAAAGTAACTCTCAACTTACCATGTGATAGAAGTGGCGAGAATAACTCAATAATAAGAGAATAAATTCCGTTAAACGGCAACTTTTTTTTTTTCTTTAAAGAGTCCGCTTCTCGGTGGTTGAGCGCGTACACCTAGCTCAGTGGGTAAATATGATGAAATGAGCCTCCATTTTCTCCCCAGACTCCAGGCAGGATCAGAACTTCAGCACAAAGTTGGACACTCGCTGCATTGTTAACATTCCTCAGGTCACGTGAGGGACCAACGCACGTCAGCGGACTTGAAGATCGTCTATTAGGCGCGTGCCGTTCACTTCCGCGGCGCTGTTTTAGCTAGGAGCTGTTGCCGTTTGTGAACAAATTAAACTTAAAAATGTTTTTGCGTTTTCGGCGTCGTACAGATATTTTTTTTTTTTTTTTTTTAAAAGCGCATCATTAAGTTTTAGTTTTGATTTTAAAGACGAGTTAAATATAGAAACAGAACTGCGGGGTTATAGTTTACGGAGTAGTGCCATAGCGAGT
>VVHJ01054441.1:34463-44471 GCA_015107715.1 Tylochromis polylepis
TAGTAACAAGCTGTGGTTTTTACCTGCTGCAGTGACCGCAAAAAACAATGGAGTGAGACGTCTTGATTTCCTTCTTCTGAAATACTCACAGGCGGAGCTTCCTCCAAAGCATTTTTCCCTTTGATAAATAAAGTATATCTGCACATTACATTACTTAGTCACTCCTCTCCGGCCTTGGAAATGGTCTTTACCAAATGAATCAGTGTGAAAGCAAATAAAAAGTTAGAATAATGTCAGTTATCACAGGACAACATATACAGCACAAAGCTTCAATATTTTACACATACACACAGAATAACATAAAGGCGACTTTGGGTACTGAATAAGCAGCAAAAGGCCGATGCAATTCCACACTTTTATTTTTTCAGTCACAGGAGCTATATTAAAAGAGAAACTAAACAAGAAACCTTCAGGAGTTTACACATCATGGAAACACATGCATCCGTAACAATAAGGTCAAACAGCAATGTAGTGTGAGAAAAACATGAGTTTGTTTATGAACTTCTTTCATACATGTCAACCTAGAAGCTCTTATTTTAGAGCAGGAAAAACATCAAATAGGAAGTATTGACTTTGTTTTTATGTATGTAAGAACTAAATACAGACAGAATAAACCAACAGTCGTTTCCCAAAGCCTTTTAACTATTATTAATACTGGTATTTGGCCTTGCTTGATAACAGTCCTCCAGCGGCACTCACTACTTTAGGAACCTGCAAAGGCCACACTGTTTAAACCAACCTGTAAGACCATTTTAATCAGTCAAAAAAAAGGGGGCTTTTCTTTCTCTCCATCAAAGAACAAGCAAGGTCTGCAGATACAGTCTACTCAGTCAAAGACTTGATTTTTAAAAAAGGAAGCATGTATCCATCCAAAGTACATGTACTGCTGAAGAAATGTATCAACCCATAGTACTGCTAATTAACTTGATTTTTATAGTTGGTTTAGAGCATCAGCAGTGCCAAACACCATGGCTAATTGAAAGGGGGGGGGAAGCAGCCAAGTGGACTAAATACCGTGGCTAGATGTCCTTATGGAAGCCCCAGAGCAATACACAGAGTCAACCAAAACATGACCAGTCAGAAAAGACAAATATAAAGGGGTCTGAGAACAGAAGGCACATTCTGAACCCAACACTGATTATGAAGCGCCACCTGTTAAAGCCCGGCACCTGAAGTGTAGTCTTTGTTATTGGAGCATTCCCAATTCATTTTTGGGCCCTGAGCCAATTGTATTGTAGCCCCTCAAACCAGTTACCTTAGGAGAAAACATATGTATAAGTGTAGTGACTTTAGATTAGTTTTGGCAGAAGGTTGAGCATACAAGAATGATGTACCTTAAACAAACAAACAAACAAACAACAACAAAAAACAAGACAAAACAGTGGGAACACACATTTAGAGCTTGTTGACTAGAGATGCTGACTCATCATGCACATTTGGCTTAGGTACCAAACCAGGAAAAAGTCTAAAGCATAGTGCATGATGCCAAAATAAATATCTGTAGAAAATATGGGCTGATCAGGAACAGTTTTACAAACTAAGGCACCAGCAAAGCAGCACTACTAAAATATGTAATTCAATATGCAGAGGGGTTTGCTTTGAAACAAACAAACAAACCAAAAAAAGCAGATATACTGTATATCAGTATAAATTTTTCAGTTGGTGTGTCTACATTATTGAAAGGTCGAATTCTTTAAAAAGATCAAACTTTAAGTGGCTGGGTAACCTTTCTGGAAATAACCTGCGGCCTCGTACCATAACTACTGCTGTGGCTCGTGTTCATGGACCAAAGCCTGTCACAGTCTGCTACAGGAGAGCACAAACCACTGAGAATGAATCTACATGTTAAATGTAGTTAATGTACTCATCTAACAGCGTGTTTCTTCAGCCTCAACAGTATATCAGCATCTGTCACAATACTGTTAGTCTTGTTTCAGTGTGACTGTAAAGCATAACAGAGAAATAATGTTTTCAGTAAAGAAATACCTGCAAATGACTGTTTTAACCTGTACGCTACATAAGTTAGTGTATATTAATGGAAAATAAATCTGAGCCATGGGGAAGAGGAAAAAACAAAACAAAACACAGGTTTACTTCTTCACCAGCAAAAAAGACAATTCTTTGGAGATTTTCGTATCCAATAAGGAGGTTTAACTACTTTGGGAAAATGAATAATTACTAAAACATGTAGCTCAGTAAAAATGGACATCATTGTTAATTACTATATACAGCTCAAGCTGAAGTCTAATTTTCTGTTCATCATCATTATCATTATTATTATTATTATTGTTAAAACCTGCAATACTAGCAAATCCCTGCTGATGAAGACATCTGCCATTCCAAGATGTGCTAGAATTGACGACTTGTAGCTAATCATCACAGCTGACTGTACTCTTGCTATAAAAAGTACCTGGCTTACAAAAATGTGACTACGCCAATAAAGGTGAGTTTAGAACCAGTACTCCTTCACAAACCACAGGACATTTCTGTCCCTGCATTGTGAACAGGGAGGAGACTATGTGGCCGAGGAGGTGCACTACTTTGTCTGGCATTCCTGTTACTGTAACCTCTATGCATATTCCTGTGTGCACGCTTCCTGATTTAGATGCAGGGAAGCAACAAAAAGTTAAATAAAAATAAAAAAGGTTTAAGCAACATGCTACTTCTCTGCAGCAGATGGATGTAATCTGGTAACCACAGTCAGGGATGGGAAAGACACACTTAACAGTCACAGATCTGGGATCAGTGGAAATGCACCACGCAAACTGTAGTGTTTATACTTCAGCATTTACAAATAGCTAATGAAGACATATTTCATGAGGGTTTTACTCAGTTTTCACCCAAAGCCTGAACAAAAATAAAAAATTCTTGCAAGTCGGCCATTCTTTCAGGGGAGGTGCATAACTTAATGACATTACATCTCAGCAATGTGGTTTCTGTATTTGGAGAAGTGGTCCTATTGCTAAGTATAAACTGACCCAGATCACCAGGAGTGACATAGATTGAAAGTTAGATTTATACTTTTCCACTATAATCCTATTTGTTGCAGTCATGATGTAGTGTCGACACATAGACACAGAGGGACAGCAAGAAGTGCAGTTCAAAGCAGTAAAGGGAACTGAAGAGCCTGATCAGCATTAAAGGAGCACGAGGCATTTGTGTACACATCACTCTAGTGGAGCAGCAGAGATGCACAGGTTGTTTAAGGCACAGGCAACTTGCACAATCTTATCAAAGGTTGAGAGGTTCGACGTGCGCTCGGAGGCTGCGGTGAAGGCGCTCTCAACAGGGCCCGTGAGCATGGCGTACCGCTGCTTTACCATGGAGATCACCCTCTCCACATGCCTCTGCACGCTCACCGTCTCAGAGGAAGGATCAGCCAGCAATGAGCCCTCTGTTCTCCCATATGCTTCTCCCTGGTAGCTGCCAGCAATTTTAAACAGGGCTCCACGTGCTGCCACAGATTCTCCGATGTCCAGGTCGCGGCTTGCCAGTACGACATCGCCCGGGAGAAGCTTGCACAAAAATCCGCAGCCCTCAGCCAGGCTCTTGTCACTGACGTTTCCCAGCACACCCCTAGAGACAAAAGTGACCACGCCTTGTGGAGCCACGCCAATCAGATACTTAAACACGTTATAACTTGGCCCCGCCCCCTGAGAGACCGGGTCCTCGAAAGGCACAGTAAAACAGTCTATGATGACGGCACAGTCAGGGTGAGAGACTCGCAGCGCCGCTGGCAGGTTTTTACGGAGCTCAGCTCTGGAGGGCCAAAAGACAGCCGTTGGCACCAGAGTAGAGGACATGATGTTGACCATCCGGTGAACCGTTCTGGTTACTGTGCCGACTTTCACGCCAAAGCGGTAAGCCAAGTCCTGATTGCGGAGGTCCAGGCGGAGACGCATTAGTGTCAGCAGCAGCTGCTGGAACTTGGAGAGCTTCACGTTTTTCATTCCATCCATGTGAGGTGCCAGCAGCCACATGACTGTCTCTAAGACAAAGTAGTTGGGTAAACCAGTGTAAAACTTCACTTTCTCTGCATCATTCCTTAAGGAGTTCTCAGAGAGAGACATTTTCTCCACAGACTCCCTGAGGGCCTGATTCTCCCTCTTCAGGGCTTTCAGGATGTCATCAAAGTTCACCGGGACATCAGATGTCTGGGAAAACTTTCCTTTCTTGCTGTCACTCACAGACCGATCATCATCATCATCGTCATCATCATCGTCATCATCATCATCTTCTTCGGTGCTGAGGGAGGAGGACACACTCTCCTCCACAGTGGTCTCCTGTTCCTTCTCCTCAGGATGCTCTTCCTGGCTCTGTTCATCCACCGCAGACCTGCCCTGGCCCTGGAGGAAAAGCAAGGCATTGGCCGCCTCCACCCGTGCTTCCTGTTTGTCCAAGATCTCTAAGGCACCCGGCTCCTTCATCTCTGGGCATAAGGGAGTTGCTGTGAACACAGAAGGAACATAATCCGGAGAACGTGGATTCTTCACCTGTTTGCCTGCATATGAGAAAAAAGAAGAAGAAAAAAAAACTGATTCAAACGCATCTGTTTATTATACTTAGCAAGTAGCAGTTTCCTTTAGCCAACAGAGGTCTGCAGTGAGTTATGATTTAAAGTGCTAATTTTGTAGTGTGCAATACATAAAATAACAAACAGTCACTGTTGTTCAGCCAATACATCTCTGAGTTTTTCCTTCTACAAACAAAATTTAAGCATGAAAAACTTTGCACACAAAAAGCTTGCAGACACCAGACAATAACAAAATCATAAAACAAAACCTAGTATTAAAATAGCACGTACCATTAGTGACATCTACTTTAATATATTTAGTAAACAGAATTTATAACCTATCCCAACTGAAGTAATTGCAGCAATGCCGCATTTCCACCTGAACTTAGTTTTGTATTGCTATTTTTTTTTTTAAATAAAGGATTACAACTGCAAACACCATCTTTTCCCAGTATTTATAATCAGTAACGGTTTTGACTGTGATAGTGAACATAAACATGTTTATTGCCCGCTGCAGTTACACCGACTATGCCACTGTCCCTTCTGAATTTATCCAAACAACCTTTAAACGCAACACTGAACTGACAGCAAAACTAAAAAATTAAAACAAGCCTCCTTGATTATCTAGACATGAGTGTCTATGTGGAAGCCCAGCAACATCAGTGTGAACTGGTTTATTTAAAACAAACAAAAGAAACCCACACAGGGGGGCACTTTTTGGTTCAGACTGGTTTTGTCTTCATACCTGAAATGAAGTGAGTACTACAGAGCCGACTGCCGTCGTTCGGCACCCAGCCCTCCCGGTTCACAGCAGCTATCCAGCGCTGCTTCCTCTCGGGGTCCCGTGGGAAACGGTAGAACGATAAGGTGGTGCCCGGTGTCCTTCTGTTCCTGCAGCCTGCCACCACACAGGTGTGAACCATAGTAAGGCCACGGAGAAGCGTGGAGGTGTGCGCTGCAGTTTGCTGGGTGTTTTGACTCCCAAAATGGTGGCCTACCAGAAGGCGACAAAAAAAAAATTGTAGTTCCGTCATCAACGGTCGTTTGCTTTCGTCGCTCTGATTGGATCATCTCGGGACGACGTCATTGAAATGCGATCTTCACTCACGTCGAGAAGTATAAACGCTAATGTCGCGAAATCATACGAATTTATTCCAAATGGTTAATTTGGTCTCTTTTAATTTTACAAAATGAATAGGAAAAACAAACAACAGCAGCTAGAAACAACCACAGACAGTATAAAACAGATGCAATATACTTGTAGCTTATTAGATCCCTCTGCGTTAATCAGCTCTGAAACTGGAGTACAGTACTCTGCTTTCATCCACAGCACACAACTGTAATACAGTAGCTCATTTCAATACAAGTGTGTTTAGACTGCACAAAGATAAAACTCATTAGTTATATTTGAAAAGCCAATTACCAATTTGTTAAAGATCAAAACAGTAGTAGTCACATGCAACACAGCACAGCAATGGGCAATTAAAGTTCAGGATTTTATGATTAACAACCTCATTTGCTATTTTATTCAACTTTATACAAATGGGTGAGCACAATTAAAAGTGAGCTGTGGTAAATGGATAAACCATCTATAGCTTGACTGTACATATTCATGTGGCAGAATTATTAACACCCATTGCTGTGGATAAAAGTTTAGCCATTTTATCCAACATTGGCTAAAGATACATCTTTATGTATTATACGAATTTGTACTACTTGTCTAAAGAGCCAGTTTCCATATTATTGCATACAACCATGAAAATGCAAATTATTGACTCACAGGTCCATGTACCATTTACAATCAAAACACAAACCATATACAATATAAAGGATCGCTGCTTTCTCTGATAGAGTTCATCTGTTAGGACTCCTCTCATAATGTATGTTTTTTTTTTTTTTGCTGTTTGACTTGATAGATAATCTTTGACTGCAGCTTAAGTGCTTAACAACTCTGTAGTTTTCATGAGTCAAAATTAGATTTGCGCCAAAGGTTGGACAATCTTTAGATGTGTGTGACCAGTTTGTACACAGAGGTGTTCCGGTCTCCTCTCACATGCTTCAGCCTCTTGACCTCTGTGAGACAGAGGATGTATACAGGGGCTTTGGTTCCGACACTGATGATCTTCTTCAGCTTCTCCATCTGAAACTCTGTTGTTTCTCCTGCAGAGGGCGCCACAGAACAGGGACAGATTAGAGAAATGAGAGCTTGTTCACACGATCGTTTGCTGGGATACCGCTAAAATAAAACACACCGTGTTTATAAAAATCTGGCTTTCTGAAACGTTTCATGGGCTTAGACTGGAGGAAATCTATTTAGTATATAATACTAATGATGCAATGATGAAACCTCTCTGAAGCCAGATGAATGTTAAACTGATGAAACCAGGCAAAGATACAAACAGACTGTTCTGCTAACAATAAAGATGAACAGCCTGGTGTTGGTAGCAGTTTAACCAAGAGATCTGCAATCAGAGAAATAACAACAAACATCTCTTGTTTACGTTCCAAATATCATAGTGTTATCTTGAGCGCTGAGCATAAACAATTATCTGTAGGCACAACAGTGGAAATATGATGTAGATCCATTCAGCTGGGACCTAATATGCTCATTTCCAGCTTGACATGTTTATTCTTGGACTATATTAAGTTAACTTTGCATGATTCACAGCTTTAAATAATCACTGTTTATCTGACTGTGGCCCTCTGTGGAGCCCCCACAGTGCATCCAGTGAAACAAGCAGTTTTAGCATCCCTCCTTCACCACCACCATCCCTCCCAAGGCCACTTCCTTTTAAGCCAACTTTCTTCTCACGGGATGCGCTTCACAAACAGAGCTGTGTGCCTTAGATGAGCATATATGAGCTATTTTCTTATGAGAAAAACACAAATGAAAAGATAGCATTTCCAGCAGTTTGAAACCTGAGCTTTTGGGCTTACAAGGATTAACATGCATGGACCACCAGCATTATTTGAAACTCTGGTCATGTTTAAAGTGACCATCTGCTGTTGTAAGAGCATGAATATGACAGAAAAATATGAAAACATGATAGGCTTGGTTGTATATAGATACTATAGGTGATGTCCCCGCCCGTTGATTTTAAAAATGGGACAAATCCTCCTTGTTAAACTAACAGAAATGCAGTTTCTTTTCTTCTTTGTAAATAATGGCAGCTACTGCTATGTTGTTGAATAAGTTTCAGACTGATCAGGTGCTTCCTTGATGGTACTGTGTAATCAGTCTGAAGTGTCTAAAAGTTTAACACAGTACAGCTAGTTCTTGCTGCTATCAGGAACAATTTGACAGGTTTATGAATCCTAATTTCTTATTAATCCCCTTTGGGGTTGCATCAGGAAGGGCATCCGGTGTAAAACTGCCAAATCAAACAGGCGGCACTACCTGCTGTGGCAACCGCTTGTGACAAGGGAGCAGCCAAAAGCAGCTTCTGTGAATCCAGATTTCTTGTTACTGTAGTAGCTCAGTTTTTTTTAAATGTTTAATCCATTATTTGAACCCCCATGTATGTAACTACCAAGGGGTGGATTATACATGATATCCTATTGAGTAACCAAGGGAAACATTGCCAACATAAACCTGTTCCTTCCCATTTGCTTGCTTGCTTACTTATGCAAATAGCTCCCTCTGCTGCTAATTAAGTCCAAACTAACAAAGGATGATAGCTTTATTCACGGAAGGATTTCAACATAACAGTGAACACTACTGACCACTATTTTTAAAAACAGGAAGCACTCCTCAGATTTAATGAGGAACTGTAACTGTAGTAATCAAATCCAAATCCAACTAAACAAAAGTCAAACCAGCAAGATAATTTGTTTTCCAAGTTTGCAGCCAATCTGAAAACAATTGTGTATGATCAGAGGTGTTTTATAAACTACTGACCACAACATCAACACTACTGCCTCAGTGAGAAGCTTAAATTGCTGTGTCAGAGTCTCAGTTTCTCATGCACCTTGACTGTGATGTGTCCTGTAGTACATTAATGTATGATTACATTCTTCACTGCTACAGTTACAAACAGACCCTTCACTTTTAGTTACAAAGCTATTCAATTCAATTCAGTTTTATTTATAAAGCACCAAATAACAATATCTGCCTCTAGGTATTTTATATTGGAAGGTAAAGGCCCTGCAATATTACAGAGAAAACCCCAACAATCAGATGACCCCCTATGAAGAAGCACTTGGCAACAGTGGGAGGGAAAAACTCTCTTTTAACAGGAAGAAACCTCCGGTAGAACCAGGGTCACGGAGGGGGCAGCCATCCTCCATAACCGGAGCTGTTTAAATAACAGCTGTATTCATCTGTGACACCAAATATAACGCTGACCTTGATACTCTGCCATGAAATTATTGATGTTGTGGACTGCTTGGTTGAGGCTGTTCAGGCTCATCTGTCTCAGGTAGCTCGGTAAACTCTGGAACTCGTTCTCTGACACTTCAGACAGACTTGCAGATCTGGGAGAGGAATGGATGGAAGGTGACATGTTACAGTCAAAGTTTTCAAAGAAAGACTGCAGGCAAGCATCATGTAAGAACAGTTTGGATAAAACTGAGTGAAATAAAGAAATTAACACCTTTCATCAGGAGAGACAGAAATAAGCAACAAAAGTTCAAAATTAATGAAAAATATATACAAATGATATTTCATATCTGATATTTTAAATTAATATTCTTCTCTGCTACAGAGCACCAGCCTGACCTGCAACTTTGGAATGGACACACAAGAAAAGCTACTAATTAAGAGTTCATTAATTAAATATTGCCACCTATATCAATATTCCTTCTTTTATAATGGGTCTGTCCCTTGTTAGAACCAAATTAGTTTACCTGTGTTTCTCTTTTTCAGGCTTGACGGGTGGGTGTTCAGTTGTCATGGTTGTCTTCTTCAACTGAGCCTGGGACACAAGCTACAAAATAGGAGGAAAGACCATGAGAGGAAATTTTACAAATTATAAATGATATGTTTGGTTTTAGGTTCTGGAAAAGATGTCAACAAGGGACATGAATTTATCTGCAAACATGTGGGTTTTATGGGAATAAACAAGACTAACTTTGCAGATGTCCTGTGTGACGGAGCTCAGGTCTGGCATCTCTGGGGTGGTTGGCTCTTGGTAGTGTGCCCTTATACGAGGTGTCCCCAAGCTGAACTCCTGAGTGGGCCCATCCAACTCCAGGCTGTTGGGCTCCTTAGCCACCTTTTCATTTTCACTGAACTTCAGGATTTTTGCACTGCTCTATAAATGACAGGTAAAACTTAACTTTAAACATCAAGACAACAAGTGCATCTACATTTTGAAAAATCTCATCTGTGCACAGGAGTGAAAATCAAATGAGAAATTTCAGCTAATTTTTTACTTCATGTAAAACAATAGAATATTTTTGCTAGTAAGATACTTTAGATGCTTTTAATTTTTTTTTTTTTTAAATTACACTTTTTTTTTTTTTTTAAATTTTTTTTTTTTATTTTCAAAATTTAA
>VVHJ01054441.1:44491-77380 GCA_015107715.1 Tylochromis polylepis
TTTTCTTAGAAATTATTTGTGGTGAGACTCAAAATTTAAAAAAAAAAAAAATTGATGTATTATGTTGGACTGAAAACATTTATTTCAGAAGTTATATAAATTACTATAAGAGGGAAGTTTCCCTCCTGGAGATTACAATTCATTTCTTTAACCAACCTTTCAAAAAATCGTCATATGATTTGCCATAAAGCTGCGAGTCTCATCTCTGGTTAAAAGTAAATGCTTTCCTGTACGTCTTACACTTTGTAAAGAATTTCCCAAAGCAGACTCTAGGTTGGGCATCACTGGCATTTTCTTGTCCTCTAAACCTGTGGTGGATATATCAGGCACAACATATTCCCAGGTGCGTTTGAAGCCAGCTGCCCTGTTACAAGGTGAGGTTGGAAGATCGGAGGTGTGGCTGTCATTATCCACTTGCGTAATGGATGGCTCATGCTGCTGTGTGCTCTAAAAATAAATAACATTAAAAAGGTGATGGGAAATCAAAATGTCAGAAACAAACACACACAGAGTTACATTTCACTTCTTACCTTTTTGGTACTGACTAGTCGGTTCATGTACGGCGTTTGAAATGCTGGGACTTCAGGGGTGGTAGGTAGGTTGTCAGGGTGACAGGGGAATTCTGGGTCACCGGTGTCTTGCGCAGTTGGGGAGGAGTGACTGTTTGTCTTTTTGATCTTGAACCCCGGGGTACAAAACACAGGCGGCTCTGGCGATTCCAACTTTTCAGCTGAAGGCAATCAAAACAATGTCACACAGGAAGATATTTAGAACTGCTTCACTTCAGTGCCTTCTCTTAGCAGCCTGGTGGCATTTTTCTAAATGTGCCACTTTTATTTTTCATCATTTTAAATACCTAGTATAGAATTTTTAATACTTTCAGGTGGCATCTTTGAAAAACAAGCAAAATTACAGATAGAAAAATGGTGCACTGACAAAGACTGGAGCTGTTTAATAAAATAAATGTAGCTCCAAAGTACTGAAAGTTGATCATTTTCTTCATGTTTCATATTTTCCGTGAAAAGCTCCCAGGCTTGTTTTGGTCAGTGGTTTTTTTTCCCCTTTTGGGCGTCAGAATGTCAAAGAACACAATGTTCAAGACTTTTTTCCTTATTTTTCTGATCCAAGTACTGAAAAAATCTGCACAAAACCTGCACATGTGTGATGTGGAAACTTTTAGTCTCCATTGGCTAAACACTCCATTTTTTTTCCCGTTTTTTTTTTTTTACCATTATTAAATTTAAGACATTAAAAACATAACCATATTCAAACATGCATTTTTTTTTAATTAACAGGCAGCAGAATATGTCATGACACAAGATTACTTACAAATTACAAATAAATAAATAGTAAAATATTTTAATCAATCCGATGTATGAAAAGGGACTAGTTTATAACACTTGAAAAAACACTGAAAAACACTGTGTTTAGAAAATGTAAGATGAAATTACGTGCAAAGGGAAACATCTGATCATAAACTAGGTGCTTGAATAGTAAAAACATAAGATATTTGATGTCTTTACTAAAGATAAATACTTTATACATTCATTTGACAGAAGTTTTCACTGAACTCTATTCAGTCCTGTGAACACAGCTGAGTACACCCTTGCATAGAAACTAAGATGTTAAGTAGCAGCCAGCTGATGCTAATCAAATGTGATTAAATGATCACGAGCAAGTGTGACACTCGAAACAAAATATATGTTTTAGCAGTTTGTTGGTCCGGAGCATTCAGGCAGGAATTAACATAATGCTGAAATCTTCCCACGAGTAAAGGCCCGAATAAATTCAATCCAAGGTCAGACCGTGCAATGAAGTGTTGCCAGGAGATGGCCTCATTGCTCTCTAAAAAGAACATGGCAGCATCGCTAAGGTTTGCAAAGTTGTATCTGAACAAAGCAAAAGACTTCTGGAACAATTTACTTTGGCCATACAAGACCAAGCTTGGTGGTGGAGGGGTGATTATTTGAGATTGTTTTGCAGACACAGGTCCTGGACACCTTGCAGTCATTGCCAAAGGATTCTAGCATCAAATGTGAGACCATCTGTCCAACAGCCAAAGCTTGGCTGATACTGGGTCATGCAACAGGACAACGATCCCAAGCATATCAGCAAATCTACAACAGAATGGCTAAAAAGAAAAGAATGAAAGTGTAACAATTGTCTAATCAAAGTCCAGACCTTAAGAGAGATGTGCATAAATGGCCACAGACTTCAATGAACTGAAGTGAGTGGGCCAAAATTTCTCCAGGACAAACTGACAGACTGATAAAGTCATACAGACAATTACTTCAAGTTCTTACTGGAATGGGTCTCGACCAGTCTACAAACTACTGAATCATTGGGTGTACTTAGTTTTTAACAAGACAGCGTAGAGTTTTGAGAAAACTTTCTCATTCTTCCTTCTCTTTTCCATGAATGTAGATGACAGTCAGCCATTGTGGGGGTGAAGAAGAGCTATGAGGTTGACAGTTCCGTACCTTTTGTCTGCAAACTCTCTATTAAAGCATTCACTGGTGCTTCAGTTGTGTCCTGTGATGGTCTGTTGAAGAAGAAGAGACTCATAAAGCAGGATAAAGCAGTTTTATACAGTAAAGTCTTAAAGGACCTCCAGTAGTAGCCCTACAAACCCTGTGTGTGGCCAGCAGGGGTCATTATAGTTCATACCACTCTACCTTGGGTGCTCCTTAGCCTTCTTGAACAGACTCATGGTGAAGTCATTGTTCAGACACATTGTGTGCTCTGTGATGCCAAAGTCATGCATCTGGGGTGTGTGGAGCTCATAGTCATCCATTCGCAGGGCACATTTGGGGGTAATGGGCATGGGTGATGGTACAGATGCTTTGAGTGAGGGGTGAGGAAGGTTCATCTCAGGCATTGGGGGAACTTCTGAACACCACTCAGTCCCAGCCAGAACTCTCTTTAGATGCAGTTCAGACAAGCCAAAATCAGAGAGCTGTGGAGTTCGCAGCACATCAGTGTTGGGCAGCTCTGGTTTTGGAGGCACTGAGGAAGGATTCCCTCCATTCTCCTCCTCCTGACTTTCCTCACCTACCGAGTTTGTTTCATCCTCATCTTTAGCCTTCTCCACCTGATCTTTAGGCTCTGTATAAGAAAAAGTCACAATAAAAACACCATAAGTGCATGTCACTGTTCTTTTAAGTGAAAAGAAATCATTACGCATGATTACCAGTGTTATGTAGTCATTTTGTCATTGTCAGGACTTACTGGTTGATCTCTGGGTGTCACAGGGAGCTTGGTAACCATAGTTCTCCCAGTGTCTCTTCAGCATCTCAATGTCCTTGGAGACTCTCTGCTCCATTACTCTGCATGCCTTAATGAAGCTGCTCGCCTCATTATTCTTTGCTTTCTGCTGACCCGAGGCATCCTGGATCTGCCCCTACCCGAGAAGAGACCAGAAGTGATGAGCATCCACCATTCAAAAATGAACCGTCCCACCAATTTACAATATTAGTCTTCAATAAATGGATATTGTTATGAATAATCCGTTTATAAATGACACACAGATATTCCTTATGATGCTTGAAATAAGCATTCAGTTAATAGTAGTCAAAGACCTGGAAAACCTTTTGCAGGTAAAGACTTAATACTATTTTCACTTCAGTGGAGAGTTCAACAATAGCAAAATGGGTCTACCTGCAGTAATAAATAACTTATTTTGCGGGCAAATTCAGTAACGTTTTTAAGCAGTTACACAGTACAGAAATTCAGTTTAATTTTTTATGCCTTCTGAATAACTGCCTAAACAAGTGCGCTCAGGCATTTCAAATGACAAGACTTGCTTTTCTCAAGATGCTGGCCAAACTATATTTAAAAGACAGGCAACAATTACAGAAAAAACGCATTTATCTTGCCCATTTGACCGGGTCTGCCTCTCAGTTGGGAGCCACTGTATAAAGGATGTGAAAGTATCATGGATGTATCATGTATCAGCCACAGTTCTATTTTTAATATGTTAAATACAAAGGGAAACATCTGATCATAACCTAGGTGCTTGAATAGTAAAAACATCAAAGATATTTGATGTCTTTACTAAAGATAAGTATTTAGCTACTTAAGTATTTAAGTGTTAAGTAGCAGCCAGCTGATGCTAATCAAATGTGATTAAATGATCACGAGCAAGTGTGACACTCGGTGAAGAAAGAAAAAACAAAACAAAATATATGTTTTAGCAGTTTGTTGGTCCGGAGCATTCAGGCAGGAATTAACATAATGCTGAAATCTTCCCACGAGTAAAGGCCCGAATAAATTCAATCCAAGGTCAGACCGTGCAATGAAGTGTTGCCAAAGTTTGCTTAAAGTAAGATTTTGAGTGCAGGACTTGAATGCATTTGGTTAATTTTACGTAACGCATTTAACGATCTTTGTTGCAGTTGCTGATAATATATTGTATTGCCGTTCTAACGTGTGTATATGTCGCTACCTTTAGATGACATGAAAAAAAAAGGCGTGCTAACTTTTACCTTTAGGTTCCCTACGTCACAGTTCAGTTCATGATACGCTCGCATCGCTCTGGCTGTCTTTTCTGAAACGGAAAAGAATTCATATCGAGATATGTGCGATAAATGACTTCATTGTAAGCGATTTAAACAGAGTAGCCTGTGTGTCAGCGTGTTTCTCACCGCTATCGTCGTCGTCACTGTTGCGGTTTTCAAATGCGAGCTGGAGCTTGGCAGTCTCAGATTCCAGAGTCACTGCCAGCTTTTTCAGCTTGCTGAAGAATTGTGTAGTAGAGTCCATTTTCAGGCAAAAGTGCACTCGGTTACACTGAAACCGACGTCAGACCTTCAAAGGCCGTTTGTTTATCGTTTCTCCGGCAGCAGAAAGAAAAAAAATTCAATTTTGGCGCCTCTTCCGGTATTAAGCGGAAGAGACTTCTTCTTCTTGGGTTTTAGTGTTTGACGTGTAAAGGGCTTTATACGCGCCCCCTGTCTTGACAGACAAGGTAAAACTGGCGAACGTTTGATATTTTTCTATTTGACAGTGCATTTTAGTGGCATAAATATATGGTCACTTCTTCATATCGTGCTCTGCATTGTGACACTGAAATACTTATTATATTGTTTCATCTTCCTCAATCGACTTGTTTTTGTCTTAATAATTCCTGACCTTTTCTGCATCCTACATCATCAGATGTTTCTGGAGAATTCAATTCAAAATGCTGTGGAGAGAAACAAAATGGAACAGAAAAGAATCTCATGTGTGGCAAGTATAAAGATTAGATGCACTTTTTTGTACAATATGTTTTATTTTGAAAAGTCTGCAATGCTATATTTCAGGATAAATAGAAGGTGACCCCTCCTTTTGTGTGAGATAATGCTTCAGGTCTATATTAACACATTCAGTAGGTGTTACTTTCCGTGACACTTGCCTCCATTTTAAATTGAGATGTCAATATTCTTTGGCTCCACATGCACCAGAAATAACCCGGATAAGAGGTCAAATAATGAGACAATGCAGCCAGGAGATGGAGCTGTATAGACCCAGAGAAACTGAACCCAGGAAACCTCTGATGAATAGAGGTTTTCGTGTTTGTTTCCACAGCCTGGATCTGCACTGGACTATAAACACTTTCTTTTTGTAGTTGGAAAATGGCATGTACAATTTATAAAGGTATTGTGTGAATATATAACACAAATGTTAATCTAGCTTTACATTAATTTGTCCGCATCACTTTTTTCTTCCTGTCAAGTTCAAAAAGGTATTCTAGGTGGAAGGTGCTTATCAGATGCACTGATTGTTTGGGGGAATGTATAAATAGCACACTGTGAAGGTCAGCACAAACCTGCACACCAAACAAGCGAGCTGAGGTGTAAAAAGAACCAGAGGGTTTCAGTTTTTGATCTGGTAAATGTCACAGTGATTTACATCAACTTCCATCGTTTCTAAACCTCAACTGTTCCTTTTCTCCTTAGATAACCTTCCAGAGGACAGCTCAGGAGCCATGGCGATGTTTGGAAAGGTTTTGGAGCCAGTGGGCTACATGCAGACTGTGAGGTGGGTTTTCCTCTTTAACATGATAATTCAGATTATACCTATGTGAACTAATTGTTATATACAAAAGTTTTTTGTTTTTTGGGGGGTAAACCAGGAGTGTCTTTACTTACTTGCTGTGCACAGGGTCTTGGTCCAGGGCATCTGTTCCTATCTTGGTGGCAGTGCTACACAAGAGGAGACTGAGCTGGCCAAGAAGAACCTGGACCACATCGACCAGGAGCTGGGAGCATCGAGCTACGGCCTGCTGAAGGATCAGGAGGTCCATCAGCTGGAGAATGACCTGGCTGTGGTGTACTACCAGCTGGGCACTGCGGTGAGAAAACTCTATGACCTCATAAATGTAATTTTATGTGCAAGGTTGTGTAATATAAGCTCAATAAATGATGCGAAGTCTATAAAAGAGACTATATAAGCAAGTATTTCATTAGCAATGGTGATAATGTTTTTTTTATATAATTATTTAATGGCTATGCAGATAAAATGAGCAACTGGAACATCATGCCTCAGGTTCTGGGACGTCAACATTTTATTTTTATTCACTGATCCCGTGACAAAATAAATAAATACATTAACATAAAAAAACATACACTGACTGAGTAATCCACAATTAAAATCAAACAAAATTAAAATAGAGCTAAAAAGCAATCTTGCCTGTGCTCTCCTTTTCCTACTCAAAACACTTGTCTTACATTCACCTATAGTCTAATATATGTGAAGTTTCCCTGCTGTGGACCCTATTCTGACTGGAAGCAGTTTTATTTATCAAAACGTGGGCCAAATTTTCAATTGCTAGCTTCACCTTTAGTTCTCTAAGGTGAAATTACTCCCAGGAGGTGTCTTCTTATCAAATTGTCTAAAAACAGGGTGAAGGACTTGGTAGCAGTGTTGGATATAAAACAGTATTATGACAATAAATTGACATATATAAAGCCTGAATGGTAAAAATCTTTAAAAGTAAAGCACAAAGACTTTTTTCCCTAACCTTACACTGGGACTGCGTTTGAATTCATCACTGTGAGGTATTATATAAAAATATGTGACCAGATGTATGATTAAAGCATCTGCTCATTTCAACTGACTCGCATTAACAGGCTTACGCCTTCTATTTTTCTCTTTTAATTATTTCAGTGGCTAAGAATGGCATCTGTGTTATGTCATAAGTTTACAGGTATTTAAATTTGGTGCTGGTGGTGGTTAGGGTGACAAGGTGGGGTGGATCAACAAAAACACAGGCAGCAAATAAATTTGTGGAAACATTTACCCACTGTCATTTTCTGGGTGGCTGGTTATTTTGGGAGTGAACGGATGAAAGATAATGAAGCTCTTCATCAGCTAAAAGCCACCAAATGTGAGCACAAACACCTAAATTGATAGAAATGGTGCCGTGTGTGAGAACCGGAAAAGCTTTACCTGTCCTTGTCCAGATTATTTACTGACATTCTTTCATATTAAAGGAAAATACCATGTTTTTAATTTGACCTGTAGTACACTGAAGTATAGAGTTTATTATTGCCCAGAATCGCTGTTTTTTAGGTGTGGTCCATCTCCTCTTGTTTCAGGTGAGGGCCCAGTCAGACTTCACCAAGAAGGAGACCGAGGTGTTCCTGCAGTACGTGCAGGATTACCGGCTGGAGAGGCAGCTAATGGCACTCTACAATCGTCTGATGGGAGTGTCGGCGCTGACAGACCAGCCCCCACTGCTGGAGGAGCTCATACTGAGCCGCAAGCCCAAACGCTGGGAGCTGAGCGAGTTCTGTGTCAAGGTTAGCGGATGTGCAGTGCTGATTGTGGAGGGGTGGTGCTTGGAGTGGAGGGGTATTTGTGATTAACTCATTTGGCTGCGGGGAGTGGGGGTCATTAAAGTTTCATTTTTTTCTTATTTGACTTTCATTATGCACAGGCACACACGCCTCAGGTGATACAGCAATCTTATGCACAAATGCACATGCACTTTTTATTTATTTATTTATTTTGCACATTTATCTTTGTGAGAACCTTCACTGACATAATGATTATTAGGTCCCCTGACCAAACATACACATGCTTCTAACCTCAACCCCAAAGCACTTCAAACAGCCCACTGAAGGACAGTCTGAAAAGAGAAAAAAAAAAGTACTGGTCACTTTTTCAAAACGCCCTCAATTTCAAGGTCTAAAGCACAGTTTGGTATCCCGTAAATACAAAATCTCTTATCACGTACAAACCGAGAGAAAAGGAAAAAATGACGGAAATAATAATAAAAACAACTCTGGAACTTCATTATATAAGATCCAAAAATGAAGACTTTATCTTAAATGCAGTCACAAAAATAACCCGCTGAGAACAAGTTATGGAAAAAAGGCAGGAGAGGAAAATGCAGTGAGAAGTACAGCTGTACTGGATCAACTATTAGTTTTCATAGCAAAAAAGATAAATGTAACAGAAAGGCACTGAGGTCCCGTGGGGAATGAAGCATGCTGCATCTGTCTTCTTGCTATGAAAACAAACTGAATATTTAATCTGTGGAGCTGTGACCTTCTCTTGTCTTTCTTGTGAGCTGAGTTGGCAAATTTCACCTTTGCCTGTGCCGGGAACAAATGTGTTCTTTTGCTTGCTTTGATAGATGAAGAGCTCAGGCTTTAAAGCTAAAATAAAAAAAAATCATTAGTTGCTTGTCAAGAAACTGAAAGGTTACTGGTTTTATTGTCATAAAAGCATGTCCCCCTTTATGCATAGAATCAAACAGACTTCTTTTTTCTATTTCTTACATTTAAAAGTGACCTGATGAACACTGTGGGTCCTTTAGTCCATCTGTCATTCCCCTTGGCAAGACACACAGAGCCAGTCTGCTACATAATGACTGTCCACTTTTACAGGAAATGAATCTCCCAGCAGTCACAGGCTTGTTTGTTATATAAAAGCAGTTAGATGATTATCTTTAAACCATAATTGTAGGGATGGTCTGCATGGGGCCAGGACTGACCTCCTTGTTATAAACAAAATGTAAGACGGTGTTAAAGGAAGTGTGTGGGCTTTGCGCTGCCTGTCCATTCAGAACAGCTGTTTTCTTCAATCATCAACCGCAGTGAAGAGAAGAGTTTCCATCCAAGAAACTCAAATCAGTCCAGAATCCACTTATTAAAGGGCTTAAGTGTGTGAGGGAGCCGGCCTCGGTGGATTAGCCTTAATGCTGAAGCAATTTCTGCTTGTAAACAGTGCCGAATGAGTGATTTGTTTGCACATTTCACTTTTCAAGGACTCATTTGCATAAGTACACTTATATAAAAGCACGGCGCGCTCACTGACGTGAAATAATAGCTGCAAAATTTGCCCTCATAGTGTGGTTTAGGTAAATAATAAAGTAAAATGAACAATAAAAATGAGAAACCAGAGCTTATTTTGCACACAGTGAGAAAGGCATTTTGAACCAACTACAGTAATCAAAGTCATGGCTGCAAATCATGTGGTCAGCCTGAAGAGCCTGACCTTGTTAATCAAGAAACTACAGTCAGGTTTCTTTAACCTTGAAGAACTTATCATAGATAAACATATTTTAGGTGATAATGTAATCTGCTGTGATTATGTTTCTGCTGCTGAAACAAGAACAAATGCGATGTCATTTTATCCTAAACCAGACAAATTCTTACATCTACATAAGCTAATTACCTAAAGCTGAAATAATAATGCTTTGATTATTATTATTATTATTATTATAATAATAATAATAATATTATTTTATTTGATTATTATTTGAACCCTCTGCGTTGTCACTAAAGGAGCCTGACTAACACTGGATATCCACATAGTGCTTTTTTGGTGTAGGCCTTACTCATAAAGATAAGTCAGGTTTGTTAAAGCCTTGTGAGTAGTGATTTTAATATGAATTACACGTGTTAATCAGAAAGGTGACTGGGTCACAGGAGAACAGTCAGTTTGTCATGTGTGGATGCTTTGTCAGCATTATCATTCTTTTTCAACATACAGGATTAGGGTGAGGGAAAAGGTGTATTTACACAATTTAAAGCCAAAAAGCATGTTTCTTAAAGAGCTGTTTTGTTCCTGTGGTTCCACTTTCTCAGACTAAAATGCCCGCTAAATGATTTATGGGTCACAGACACTTTCACATGTTCTCATTCTTTTTCTCCTCTTTCTTCTGATAGATAAATTTTGTCCTGGGCACCGGTCTGCTCTGCCTCTTCACTCAGGCTTCCCTAACAGGAAGAGACCAGGCTCTCCTGATTAAGAGCTGGTCTGACCGTATGGGCGCCCTCTACAGGAAAATGAAGAACATGGGAGGTCGCTGCTTAGGCTACTTCCTGGAGCAGGCGGAAGAGGATATACGGCAGCAGCTTCAGGAGGCCATCCACAACCGACTGCCCCCAGATGAGGCGGCAGCGAGCATCCTGAAGATCCTGGAGAAGAATTACGATTGGCTGCGCTGGGCGGTGATGCTCCACCCCGCTGTGGGACCCAAGGAGGAGGAGAACGAGGAAGGAGGAGAAAATGAAGGTGAAGCGACAGAACAACAGCCTAGCAATTTGCTCTCCGTGGCATCTGAAGCTCCTATCCCCCATGTGGTGGCGTGCTACCGGGACACACCCACTTCACTTGATAAAAGCCGCATCCATCAGCTCATTGTGGACCTGGAATGGAAGATCCCCAACCCACCACCTGAGGTGTACGCTTCCATAGAAGAAGACCCAGACAGGGCTAGGCGCTACCTGGCTTCCCGCATGCTGAAGAAGCTGCAGGAGGGGTTGGGATCTGGTGTGGCCATCCATGTTGTGCCGGGCAGGATGGAGATGAAATGCAACTTCCCTCAAGCCTCCTACTACCTCTACGAGTACAAACACTGGCTGGCCTCAGGCACTGTGTGTGTGTTTGGATGAAAGAGAGACTGTCTGCTGGTCTCATGCACATGTTTCATAATTCTACTACACTATCGGCTTTAGATTTGTTGGTTCCACAGTGGCACTGGGATGTCTTGTGTACTATTGCCTCTAAATAAATATTATTTTAGAGAAAAACAACAAACACGAGTATTTGCCTTTCTTTATGGCTAAAGTCCAGTTTATTAAAACTTGGGTCTTATCAACACAGATGAGCTAAAACATTACAACCAGTCACAGATGAGATGATTCTCTGAACTATATTAGACAATAAGTGATCTCACAGTCATTTTGTTGAATGTGGGAGAAAAGTTGCATGTGTAGACCTGAGAGTCTGTGACAGGACCAGATTATTATCACGATGGCCAGACGACTGGGTCGCAACACTTCAGTAACAATTTCCCTCAAATCTATTATCACCTGGTGACAATAGGTTTGAGGGAAGCATTGGAACTGTTTGGCTCCACGTTGGCTCCACCTTGCAACTCACAGGACTTTGAGGATCTACCACAAAGTGCCAGATAACCACAGGACGGAGCACAGCATATTAGAGAGGTGATCATAATTTTTTAGCTCATCATATTAAGCTATTTAGAGGAAATTTGAGCTGGACTGCATGAAGATTTTTATTAATATGGTCACCTGAGGAGCACAAGACCAAAATTTCTCTTTGTCTAATAGTTTAAAGCCAAATACCTGAGAAACTCAACATTTCAACAAGCAAACGTTAGTGTTGTTACTGTGCACAGTGCAGAGCAGTTAACATTGCAGTAAATGTAATTGCTGAGATCTGGGATTAAAAAGTTCAAAGAGGGAAGAACCCAAGAAATCAGACAGTCACAAGTGTATATTCAAGATTAGCCATACTATGACTGTTTTGAGGTAAAACACCCATCATGAACAGGAACACTCACAGGTAGATCAAAGATAAAACAGTTGGTCGAAACTAGTGGTGGGCATTTAATTTTTCCAAGGGGCCGCACCAATTATTATTTGTCATTATTGGTGTAGCCCTCCACAACAGTCCCTAATTGTGATGAATATTTGAACAAATTGGTAATAATTTTACTGTATGCCTTTTGCACAAATAAGTTAATCTAACAGCCAAATTAGTGTAGAACTAGTGCTCACCTTACTGCTTGTATTTGACCAAATTTTTATTCTTTTGCCACAAAGATATGCACTGACTGAGTATTTTAGTATATATGTAAAATCCTGTAAAATTTCCATAGCCTGTCTCAGAACTTACCCCAGTTTAGAGAAATCCTATACTAGATGGAGAGCCCAGTTTCTTGTTGCTGCTTACCTATAGAGCTATGTGACATAACAGAAACACTTTGCCTGGCAACAAAAGTGTCTAGTTTATGGCGTGAGTTTTGTCTTTCAAAATGAAAAAGATAGTGGAAGGGTGAAAAAAAAATCTCAAATTGGACTCATTTTCAATTCCCAAATGAATGTAAGGTAAAGCTAGCAGGCACATGTGCATACAGCCTACAGTAAAGTTGAATTAATTAGTGATAAGTATTTGTTATGACCATAGGGATATGAATAACCAGACGCCCCTGTGTTCCATGTAAACACTAAACCAGGATAAGCCTCATTACTGGGATACAGGTGAGCATGTAAAAAATTGCATGAAGGTGGCTGAGATCAAATCCTTCACCATGTTTACTGTTGATAACTGTTGTTTATTACTGATAACTGTTGGATCAGCAGATATAATAATTCCCAGACTAAAAGACTTTAAAACTTTTCATACTGTCCTTGAATAAGAGTCCAACTGGCGTCCATGTGGGTAAGTCTCATGGTCCATGACGCAACTACCTAAAATGCCCAAGAAACGCGTTGTCCTTTTCAGTAATACTGTAATTCCAAGTGCTGTTTTTGTTCTTACACGAGTCCACCATCAGAGTTGAGCAGAGCCATTTTTTCTAAGTCCTTCCTGACATCTGGGAAGCCCTCCAGCGCATCCTGAAAGTCGTCCCAGGACAGAGAGAAACACTGGCAGTCGGTCAGTGCTTTCACTGTGGCCAGATGTTTGCCCTTGTTCAGCACACATGTCTCTGTACACACAGAAGGGTCCGTAAGACTGTGGTTAATGAGCAAATAAAATCTCATGACGGGGATGGGATCTGACAATTAATCCTAAATTAAAGCTGAGTTGTCCGAGGGAGGCCTGCTAAGCTTTAAACGTTACAGAGATCTGCGGCCAAAAAGATTTGGAAGTGTTCACATGTAATGATGGAAAATTAAAGAAGTCAGCCAAACTGGCAAAAAAAAAGGAGAAGGTTTGACCACTTTGGTTCAACACTGTTCTTCTAAAACACAGATAGCAAAAAAAAACCCCCCAATAATAAATATTCTGCAGGTTGGAAACTTTTAAAATTAAACACAGTGCACATGCCTAAAATTGAACCCCTAACCATCACAGTCGCTCTGATAAATTCATTCAATAAAGTAGTTTATTATTCTCTTATTGTTTTGCAAGGCCTTTCTTAGAGCTCATAAATTATTATTAGACACTGGCAACAATTATCTTTGTTACCGTGGTACTCAAAGTAAATCTAACTCACCTCCAAAGAAGTCTCCATCACACAGTTCCCTTTCATAGGAATCGGTCTCCACAAGGACCTGGCCATGATCGATGAAGAACATGCGGTCACCCGGCACATTCTGTCGGACGATGACGTCTCCTTCCTGGAAAACCTCGTACTGCAGTTTGAGGAGGACGGTGTTGATAAAGCTTTGATCTCTGTTCTGAAACATTGGCACGTTTCTCAGCAGCCGGCTGCACATCACTGTCACAATTTGCTGAAAAATACACACAAATGAACAAATACAAAGCTTGGTATGATAAATGAAGATAGACGTGAGCTGAGAAACAACAAATCACACTCAGTTCGGGCAAGATGAAAGAATGAATGAAAAACAGATATTTATGTACACTGAATGAATGTGGCCAAGATACACATAAGCATAACTGGAAATCTATATATATGTGTCTATGTACGAAGATGACATCTCATATAGATATCAATATGAGATCAACCAAAACAAATACATTTCAGTCAGTTTGGAGATTAGCAATGGGTCCATCTATACCTCTTTGAGTGCTGAGGACACGGTGTCCATGACGTCCTTCTCATCAAACCACTTCCCTCCATAGCGAGCCTGGTAATAGTTGTTGATGCGAAGCTGCAACTCTGGAGGGAGCTTCATGAAGGCCATGTAGTGCTCCAAACGGCTCATCTGTTGAGGATATATAGAATATATTACATTATAGAATACCATGTATGGATTATATCATAAGTTTTAAATGCATATTTTTACTTGTACAATAGAATTCAAAATGATGATTAGTGATTACTGATCAATAAAAATTCTAACTACAGAAATTCTGAATTAATAAGGAAACAATTCATATAAAAAAATTCACATATATTGAAAGGAACTAATCAATATGTTTTCACTATTGCTCATTTCTATTCGTTCTGATAGAATTCAGGTAGAATTATCCATGAAATGTGTGACAGAAAGTAGAGGAATGACAAAGGTTTGGTCAGCCAGGAACTAAATCGTGGTTTTAATTGCTTTGGGCAACTTAGACAAGTTGAAAGTATATACTGTGGAGTGCTTTCACCCCCCCATTTTTAGTCAGTTTAACCTGTTTATTTCTGCACTGTACTTGCTGTTCAAGGAGTATAAGTGTCACCCATGAAGACCTTGCTCTTGTACTCCTTGGCCGCTGGGTCAAGGTTGGCGATCATGGCTGTCGCATTGGCCACGAGGACGGTGTACATCAGACATCCGGAAACCATGCTGACCATGACGATCCACATTTCAACATAATCTATAGAACAAAACAAAGACACGCCAGTGCAGTTGGTGTTAAATGTTGCGTGTTCACATCTGAGGAAGAATATAGATCATATTTGCTTATTAAAGTGGCAGAGAAAGAAAGCTTAAACTCCTCACTTGTTGGAGCATCCATGGAGCCGTAAGAGAGTGCGATCATCTGGGAGAGAGCTCGGAAAACACCCCATGAGTACTTAACGATGACCGTGGCATTCTGAAAGGAACGGTTCAATCATTATTGTCTATTATTTATCATTGTAAGACAGGCTTCTGGGGTAACATTGTTCATTTTTTTCTCTTTTTCTCATTACTGCATTTTCACAGTTCTTAATTGTCTACATTAAAGACAAAGCGAGAACAAAGTTATAAGGCACTACAAAACATCTCAGTAAGCACTGATGTGTAAAATGAGCTTCACCATCAGGTTTTCTTTGCGGACCCAGCAGTCGTTGGGAAACTCCTCCAGCATAGGCACAAAATACTGGATGCATCCGTTCCAGTGGCACAGCAGGAAAATCATTGTGAAGAGAGACATGATGCGGATGAACAGGCGAACCACCTCCAGGTTTGCATTTGACACCTGCCAGGGAAAGGGCACATGACACTTGGTCAGCGGGTAATACACAGCATTACACTGCACTGGTAGAGTGTTTGACTGGGTGCACATCTCTACAGCAGCACACAGGGTGTACACTTGTTTTGGGGTCAGCCAGCCCTTTCTACTTTATAAACGATTCATATTCACTCACTCATTCACTCACTGTTACATAAACAATATCACAACATTGTTTGTTGTTGGTGGATGTGGAACAGCCATGGTTTAGTTATTTATTGGGCAAACTTGAAGGACCTTTTTAACTACTTCAATTTCCTGCAAAAATAAAAAAGATCGATTTGACCTTTTTATCATTTTATTTATTACAACCCAGGTCTTACTTTAATAATTTTGTTCATTGTTGAAATATATAGCATTGTACGATCACTTCAGTACAGCAAGGTCAGATGGTACGAGAAACATGAAGAGCTGGATGATCACACAGGCTGTAAGTGAGCCAGCAGTTTAGTCAGATTATCTTAACCACCACATTTGTTAGCCCTGTGATGGGTCTGGTGACCTAACTAAGGTGTACCTTGCCTCTCTCCCTATCACAGCTGGCCCCAACCCTACACAAGTGGAGAGTAAAATCTGTGTAATGGACTTTATTTGCAAGTAAAATAATGGTAATGGCAAAGGAAGACTGAGAGAACACAACTACTGTAAGAAGACATGCTAAAAGTTGGAGCGGGACGTTGATGTGTAAACTGTGAGGAACACGTGGACTAATGGTTTAATCATTTTCTCGTGCAAATGTATATGTTTGATCATTCAACTGCTTGTATTTCCACCTTAATTTGACTTTAAAAAAAAAAGATAATGGTTTTTAATAAAATCAAAATATGCTTTAAGGACAGATTTCTTGATCCAACCTAATCTACCAGCCAGTTAAAAGCACACGACCCACAGATATTTATGCCACAAAGTGCCACACCAGACAAGAGAATAGACAAAAAGCTTGCTGCCAACAAGAACACCTCCAAAAGTTGAGCGATGTGTTAATAACACACTACATTAACCCTCAGCCTGCCATTCTAAAATGATCTTGTTCCTGAACAGAGCCCAGATTCTTAGCTTCAAGATCTGTTAGAGTTGAGAAAGTTAGCTTTTATCAAAAGAAAAAGACAGCTAAAGGACAGCATAACGTTTCCAGGATTTATGGGAACTCTAAGGAAGCACCACTTCACCAAAACACACACTGCAAACCATTTATTATAGCAACTAAAAGTTTATGAAAAAAAACCCCCCATATATGATGCAATTAAAAAGCGTGCCAGAGCGATAACAATGTTGTTCTATATGAAACTGTCATTATATTGACCATTTGTTACGTAAACCCATGCTGTTTGAGCCCAGTGTTTCTGTATTTACTGTTTAGTAAATACTGATAGGCAAATTCACTTAGGAAATAAGCATACTGCCCATCAGTGCACGAGCATGACATTGCTAAGTGTCAGATTTGTCACTGGAGCCAGGTGTTGTAAAGTATTAGCAGCAGGGAGGAGAAAGGCTGATTGAGTTTCAGAGGTGAGCTTTGAAGGCTATCTGGCATTTAAACTTACTTTCTCCACTTCGTTAAAGAACCGGACCAGTCTGGAAACTCGAGCCAGCCTGATTAAGCTGAGGATCCGCACAAACATCAGTATCCTCATCATCTTGTTGGTCTTGGAGGGGTTGTCATCATTGTGGTAATGCAATCCCTGAAATTGCACATTAAAAATGTAAGCTTAATTATGTTTTCTGGTTTATCATCATTTCTATTTTAACTGCATTTATAATCCTAATCCACCTCATTTGTTCATTTACATCTTTGCTTAATTAATAAGCGTCAGTAAGGGTTTCTTGCTTTTCTATGTGCTAACATATACAGTACAGAAGAAGTACAGTGTTGGCTTTTCCTGCCTCTTCCTCTTTATTATTACCGCAAACAGCAGTATGTAGCCAATTGGGAAAGCTGCAATAACGTCTGGAATGAACCATGTCCTCAGGTAGCTGACTCGGATCCGCTTGATATCCAGAATTGCTTCCTGTAAAACAGAACAGAGCAGCAGAGTGAGCAGATAGATGAAGACGCTGTTCACCATGTGCTATAATCGCATGTATAATTTAACACTTGAACAGACAACCAAATTTACCTCCTGAACTACAGGAGGAACTACATTAACTCCCCAAACAATATTTGGGGAGTTAATCCAAAATTAAGAGTGAGTGCGATGTCAGACGAGCTTGGCAGGGTGCTGAAAATGTTACTGAGGCACATGTATCAATATTTCAAGCAGACTGAGAGTAAATCTGGCAAAACCAGATGCGCGGTCGAGAATAAACACCACACACAGGAAAAACATCAGAGATGGGCCATTTGTGATTAGCAAGACAGAAGTCACGAAACACGAGCCAGCGAAAACAAACAGGATGTATTGTGCATAATACTTAATTTGAAATGTTATACTTCTCATTCATCCACAGCATCATAATCCCGGTTATAAAATCAAACAGCAGTGGCCGTTTTCGCCCGTGTCCAGGAGCTAAGGGGGATGCCGTTAATCTAGCCTTTCGTGTATTGAGTAGATTACAGATGGAGCAGAGATGGAATGCATGTGCTCATCTGCACCCGGATTATAGACTTCCAGATTGTGTCTGAAAATAGAATATGGCCACTCTCACCTCTGCGTCCTCGGTTATGATCCCTGTCCGGAAATTCAGTGCCACATCTATTAGGAACAAAGTGTCTGAAAACACATTAAAGCCTTCCCATGCCAGCCCGCTGTTTCCGTCCAGAAAGGCTATCTCCATGGGAATCCCAATCAGGTTCAGAAATGTGATGACCATCATGATCAAGATGTAATAACTCCTATGGGAGGAATGACCACAAAAACATATGTGTGACTTTCCAGTAACTCTTATTTTCCATGTCAGTGTGTAGTGGAAAGTCTCGCATCATTTGCTAGAAGAACAGCTGGTAAGGCAAGCTGATTCATGCACACTAAATACTCTGATAATGTAAGTGTACATCTCCTCAGCCAGGCTCAAATAACTCTGCTCTCTGATCCCAATTGTTTCATTCCCTCTCTAATTTCCCTCCATCTGATCATCTTACAGACTAATATTAGCAATCCTGCATATATAATACAAAACCAGCTCTCTGTGAAAACGCTTTCCTTAAAGAAGTCATTTGATAGGTCCTTATTTTTCTTTTAACTCGGTTATTGCTTATAAACCTTGGATCTTTCTTTTAGGTTTCGTGTGACGCTTTACTTGTTTTCTTTTATCCTAAAAATAATGCATCTTATTGTTGGCTTTATTTCTAAGGCTTTCTCTATTGTGATATCAGAAGAAAATCATTATCATTGACTGGATGAATAAATACTGTTTAGCAGTCAAACAACTCTAGTCCTTAAACTTTAGAGAGTTTAAACTAGAGGACTCAAGAGGAATTCCTCTTCTGTCACATGCAATAATGGTGTGAATAAGAAAAAAAAACCCTTGTAGAGTTATGGAATATGGAAACTTATGGTACTCAGTAAATCTACTGGATACAGTAAATACGTAGTATCTATATTTGTTTTCATTAATGCACTTTAACGATATTCTAAGGAACAAGTCAATGCAATGCACCTTTGTATTTCCAGTAAATACTCCAAAAACTTAACTGATAAATGCATAATTATTTATTAATTGTGACGGAGAAATTAAGTACTCAGTTAACTATAAAAACTTACAGAGGCAGACCAAAGAAACAGTGGAAGTGATATGCATGACTGACCTCAATCTATCAGATATATTAAATACCTCATGAGGCTGAAAGGGTGAATGACAAAGACTCCACTCTCCAGCTGTCGGATACATTCCTTCTCCACGGCCACTTCGCTGCCGTACACGTACAGGGACTGTCTGTTCAGCTGTGGGAGAAGCAGGGCTCTCCATCCACAGTTGGCTTTGGTGCAAGCTACATTGGGACCTTTCAATTTCTCCATGGCCAACTTTAGTTCCCTCTGATCAGCCAAATGCCATCCTCCCCTCTGCTACTCCTGCTTCTGCCTCTTCTGAGGATGAGTAGAGCCCGACTCTACCAGCTCTGACCTCTCCTATTGGTCACAAGGTAATATTCTAACAAGGCTCCCAACCTCAGGGCTTATTGAAGCTTTGCGGAGTGAGGCGAGTGGATACCCGCCTTTCCGCTCAATCCCTCCCTCCCTCTGCACCCTCTCCGTCTGCCTCTCTCTATTTCTGCCCCACTCCACTCCTACACTTCTTTTCTTTTTCACCCAGCTCATCAACTATTCAGTATCTGTGTCTCATCCCCACATAAATCAAGCCGTGTCAAGAGGGCAAGGTCCAGCTCACATTAATACCAAAGACAATGATGGGTGTGTGCATGTACAGGGGATGGGAAGGGATCACAGTTATTGTCCTGTGAAATAGACATCTGGCATCATGTACAGGGGCAAGTTCAACCTGGGCCGCCTCGAACCGGGGATGTAATTAAACCCTGTACTGTGTTACCTGATGCTGTACATATGCATGCAGCTTTGAGCCAGCTCCCATGTTGTTTGTTTGCACATATCACATCAGTAACAGAAAACAAAACAAAGGCTGAAATATTTATTTCCCTGGATGACAAAGTGGAAAATTTGGAGATAATTTAACTGGATCTTTTTGAACTCTGTTGGGTGGGTGGGATTCATTGCAAACTTGTTAGTTTAACAAATGAAAAATAAAACTGATATTAGAGGTTGTGTCAGCACAGTGGGATTAATTTAGAGACCGTGTCAGTGGGTAAGGTGAATTACTGGCAGCTTAGGGCATGGGATGTGTCTAATAATGTGAGAGACATTTTATGAGATTCTTTTTTTTATATATATAACTTTGTACAACTGTCCCTGTGGAGAAGGGTACAGGAAACAATAAAAGTGGTTGTATATAAGAAAATTCTCTCTGTTAGAGTCCAGACTTTGCAAATTTGCAAGGGAAATTCTGTTGACGTGATTCTTGTGTGTGTGTGTGTGTGTTAGACCTGTGCCAACCCGTCCAGGTGCACAGCGTCTCTCCCTCAGTGTGTGTCCTAAAATAGGCTTCAGTCCTTTGTGACCTAAAATCTAAAAAAAGACTTTTACAAGATTATTGGATGTCATACTGATGTAGTTTTCACTTTCACTGACATGTAAGTATTAAGCATTAAATTCAGGCTACATGTCTTCAAATAATACACCAATGTCTGGCAGAGATCTGATTGAGTGACGGTGACGGTTGGCTTCAGGGGAAATGATTACTGAAACCAAATAAATTAATTAATTAATAAAGGTGAGGAAGGAATTTATTTTTTTTTACTACATTCCAAAAACAACATAAATGGCTTTTCTATTACTAAAAATGTCTTATATATTTGTCTTGGTGCATTTGTCTATGGTTAAATTAAAGTAAAACAATATTAATATAGGATACAAACAATGGATTTAACACATTCAACACTTTGTTAGTCAAACCATTTACCTCAACTTCCAGTTGTGGCATACACAACACATTCAGGACATCTGTAGTTCAGGAGGTAAATTTGGTTGTCTGGTAATCAGAAGCTTGGCCGGTTGATTCTTTTTCAAGATACTGAACCTCAGATTGTCCTTGATGCATGTTTTGGATGACTGCATGGTAGTTAGAAAGCCATGACAAAAACAGCTCAGTGAGTAACCCAACCTCCAGTTAAGTTAAAACTGCCCTTCTTTGTTTTCAGTGTATGTCACAAGTTCTCTGTTTCAAATACTAATCAAACAAAGGCAAAATAAGAGGCCTACATTTGTCCTTCAACAGAAGCTACTGGAAGTTTTCTGCCGACTGGACAACAAAGTGTCAGGCGATCAGGACTCAAACTGTGGCTCGCCACCTGTCTTCCTTTTGTGAACACCAAAACACTATTTGGATAAAATTGAGCATACATTGCAGACATCATATATATTTATATATGTGACACCCTAGTAATACTGTGGAAAGCATAGCAAAGACTGCAGAAAATGGAAGTGCTTGTATCACAGTACGGAACAAGTGAACAATATGCTTACTTGCTTATTTATCTAGCACACAGCTGGCCCTCAAACTAGAATAAGTGACTCAGTGCCTCTGCTTACGCATTGCTTTGTTGTGCTGACGCACAATAGACCCAGTAGACATGTTGAAGCACACAGCACACACATACCTTTCAGTACAGCAGGTCCGAAAATGAACATTTTTCATATTCCAAAACTCCCAAGACAATGTTGTGTATATTGCGGCCACCAGCAGTAACTACGTTTTACATAACAAAATATCTAACAGAGTTGTGTACAAAAATAAAATCTGTGTGGGGCTGATGTTAATTTTCTGCTTGTACACGTACTTGATTATCATTACAGTGTAGGTTTTATAGGAAGTGTGATGCTGCAACAAATTATTTATAATTTTTAAGATTAAAATATAAAAATTTTTTGGTTACAGCTACTCAAATGTGAACATTTTAAGGCTAAATTTTTGGGGTTGGATTTAATAATCTACAATCATCCAGCACTGACATATTATTAATACCATGGTGCAACAAAACTTGATGCTTGGTGACACTGACCATGTCAATGAACCTGACATCTTGAAGCACAAATGTCAGCTGCACTTTGTACATTTTTTTCTAATGTAATTCTTTTTGTCTACAAAACAGAAAACAGAATTACATAATATAGTGGGAGTTCAAGAACATTTTAGCATTAGCAGCTGGAGAAATGATTGTATACAGTTTGAATATGTATTCTGTAATCTATACCAAGCAGGTTTTTCACATTGTTATGCACATTTTCTTTATACTGTCTCAATAAATGTAAATATTTAATGCATTTCTCATCGTATTATCATTTTTTTCTTTATTTGATGTGTATGTGTATTTTTTTTTTTGTGTAAATTGAGGCAGTTATAGTATAGTTACAACAGTAGTTCATAATTTTTTTTTTTAGCAACAGTTCTCTTGTGGTACATCTGTAATGTAATATTTGGGTCTTTTGTTAAGCTATATAGTCCTATTGTAGCCTACCTATTACAAGAAATACAATTCTTTTGGTAATTTTTTTTGCCAAATAAAACCTTAACTATAAAAAAATTAACAGGCAAAAGGAAAATTAGTTGAACATAAACATTTATGTTCATTATTTTTTTTCAATTTTTTTTCAGTTCAAACTGAATATTTGAATATTTGACACAATGTTGGACAAGGAAAACTAACGAACTGGCTAGTTAACTAGCAAACTAACTAAATAAAAAAGAAGCCTTAAACTTAGCATATTCTTTAGCTATTTTAGCTAAGGGTTTCAATTTTAAATGTAAGTTAATGTTAATGTAAAAAAAATCAAATTAGCTAATATATTTAAGATAAATAAATAAATAATCAATACATAAGTTTGTCAGTGCTTTAATATTCAGCACTGAGAATAATCCCAACGTGCATTTAACAAGTTTACCATACATTCATAGATCTGTCTGCCTGGTGCTAACGCTACAGTTTCTAAGTACTACATTTCCCAAAAGCCTCGGCTGACACGACACATGACATAGTCACGTGACTTTGACACGCGAACACGTGTTCCCCGCACGTTAGTTACATTTTGAAGGTGAAGCTTCTGTGTATCAGCGGCAGTGTCGGCCTCCTCATACAAGTAAGACGGCGTTACACAACATAGCTTAGCTACGTTCATAACGAGCAGGTGGTTTAAATGCTACGTTTACGGCTTGAGTAGATTTGGGAGAAGCGTTTGTCTGCCATGTTATATGTGAAAGTTATTAGTTATGTCATCGCTGTTAGCCACCGTGAGCTAACTTTGTTAGCTGACAGTAACATTACGCAACAAGAGTTAGATAAATCTAGTAAACCACAACACTGAGGCAAAGAGAGTTTTTGTTTGTTTGTTTTAACTTATTATGAGCAACTCTCTGAAGGCTCGGATACTTCAGAGTCATGTGTTGTGTGTTGCATGTGGTGACTTTGCCGACCGGTTGACCTAACCATAACTGATGTTACATCAGTTCAGCGCCCTTCAGCAGCAGAGTAAGTGTGGTGGTAGGACGTTTCGCGCGTAATTAGTTGATTAGTAGTTTTATAAAAGGGCATAATGAAACGATACCAAAATAAAAAAAAAATAGTGGCTTACTTTGGCGAATCCTCACAGTTTTCTTTTATTTAAAGGTATTTTGTATACTTGTGTGCTTTTTGGTTGGATTGTGAGTGTCTGGAGTATTTTAGTATTTTCCACTAGAACACAGGATGATTTCCTCATCCTGTGTCAGTTAATCCTCTTTGTTGAATATTAAAACAATGCTAAAGCAATTCATAGGATCACAGTTCGGTTCACACCTCTTTCTTTGACATGTGAAGAAAAATTCCTGTTGCATATTCCAGCATCCCTGTGAAGTGTGTTTGTCAGGTGACAAAGATGTGTGTAAATCTAAATGAAACCTGAGTGAAAATACACGCATATTACTCAGTGGTTAAAGTTTGCCAGTCCTCAAAGCTCATCTCATTTCCTTGTTTCAGTCAGACGATGTCAGCCCTGTCTGCTGCCAGCGTCACGTCTGCAACTGTGACTGAGAGCACGGAGCAGAAGAAGCCACTGAAGCCATGCTGCGCATGTCCGGAAACAAAAAAAGTCAGGGATGCTTGGTGAGGAGCTGGCCAGAGAAACTGAAACGGTCTTCTTGTTTTAAGTGAGAATGTTTATTCATCTGTCATGTTTGTTTCCACCAGCATCATTGAAAAGGGAGAGGAAAACTGCAGGGACCTAATTGAGGCACACAAAGACTGCATGAGGGCACTTGGATTCAAGGTCTAACTAGTTCTTCTGTGTGTGCGTGTATGGTAAGTATTAAATAAAACCACTTCAAACAGTCCCAGAGTTCATTTTTGTAGAGAACTAGAGTCATTTGTGGCTATGAAATACCACAGTAGAACATGAGTGCACCAACATGCACAATGTTACACTGATCTTTAATATAAATATATAATTGCAAGAACTTTTAGTGACACACATTTATCATTATTATTTTTGATACTGTCGAAATGAAACTTGCATGTGATGGTTGCACACTGAGTTTACATGCCACTAGTGAATGTGCTTTGACAGCCTGAATCCAGCTTGAATAGAGTCAGCGTGGCGTGTAAGTGGGCACCTGTCCTTTCTGTGAACCATGAAAAATCCGGACCTTACTGTATTATCAGCGTTATTTGTTTATGCTGGGTTTAACGGCTTTCCCCTTTTGCCAGTGCAAAATCTTCCAGATTTTCACTTGCATGCAGTGTCAGGTGTGATGTAGTAGTCATGTGAATTGCTGATTGTGTGCATTTTGGTCTCTTGCAGTGTGTTGCTGGGTGTGGAAGGTGACCCTGAGTATTTGTTTCTTCGCTCCCCCCTTCATTTCTTATTTATACCTTTTGTTGGATTAACTGTATGAAAACTATTTTTTCAAGTCTGCAAAATCTGAGAAATTCTGATGTGAAATTGAATAAAAATCCTATGCAATAAAATCTTGTTGTAAAGGTTGTTTTTGCTCATGTTATTGGTCGTGTACTCATCTTAAGGTTTGCACTGAAGATCTGTTCTGCCAAGGGAAACGGTTGCTTGCCACAGTTGCTGTTCCTGGTATGCACTTATGGTTAAAAATAACTCTTGCCCCTGCAAAGTCAATACTTGGCATATCTGCATTCTGTTTCCACAGTGTGTCACTGTCACTGAAGTGTGCTTGGCTGTGGACATTATTTTCACACTTGGGGAAAACACTTAAGAAATGTGATAATGTATTGGAAAACACTCCTAATTCACTTTATATTATGCCCACACTGAAGGAAATATACAGAATTATGTATATGTGTACCATTACATATAGAGAACCACTTTAAACATAGTAAATGTCCCTCAGTGGTCATGTAGGAAGCGTTCCTCACGTCTCTGTAGGCTGAGAAGTGCAAAGTAAAATTATTAATATCAAAGATTTAATACTGTACACAGTGAAGCTGAATAAACAAACTTTCCTATTAACATAAGCTAAATTACACCTTACCTTTTCTAATTTAATATGCTTTATAATATTGTAGTTTGAAATTATTATGTTATATATATGTTGCCAGTCAACAGGAGTTTAAGTCACCTCAAATCATGTGAGATTCTTAATTCAGTGCATGCTTATACTAACTGAAAATCTATCTATCTGTTCACTTAGCTAACATTCATAATTTTATGTCTGCAACAAATTAGAGAAATCTTACACAGTTAAACTTAACACTGCTAATGGAGAACGCAAACACCAAAGCTCTGTTTCTCAAATTCAAAAAGAAGCAACTGAGATCTTCGCCTACATTTATTGCTTTCTTCTTTTGTACATGATCCACCTCTCCATCAGGTTACATGAAATTTGGCCCAGGTCTTTTTATGTTATCTTGCTGACAAACAGACAAATTGCACTGAAAACACACCCTCCACCTTCACAGGAAGAAAAAGCGTGTCTGACTGTAACTTTCATTGCACTGAATTTAAAATCCTTTTTCTGATTACACTATCTGTGAACATTTAGCAGATGCAAAAGTAATTCATTAGTGATAGTTAAAATACCGCAAACAGTATTTCTCCTTATTGCCAATATTGATGTTTGGCTGATATATTGCTTCATCACTTACCGTACCCTAAAGGAAAGCATAGACATAAGAAGCCCACCTAGCTTTCATCTGCTTTTATTCAGACCTTTTATCACTAGAATTCAGATGGCTGTCCTCCTGTCAACCAGAGATCTGGCAGGGCAACAGCGACACAAACAGCCAAACAGAGAGAGAGAAATCGGAATCAAAAACTGGAAGCACTGTTCCTGAATATATGGAGTTCGGTATTCTTGTACCTTGAAAATCAACACTTTCTTTGCTCATTTTCAACTTATCCACCTTCATACATTGGGCTGTTTGTATTGATAACACGCTCCATTTTCTCCTGATTACTAGATGCGAAAATTTGAATATTAATTTCCATTGCAAAGTTTTAATTTTAAAATAGCATTCATTGTTGCTTTCACTAAGCAATATTCATAATCTCGCACTGAAAACCTCTAAAAGACTGATATTTAGATGGACGTGTCCCTGTGAGCTGTCCACACGCTGAGAGCCGGATATGTGAGGCGATGTTGGTGTGTGTGTTTATACCTGAAATCTGACCTGAGCTGCCATCCTACTTACTACAGTGTCTCTAAATATGCACCAGCAGAGCCACACTTCCTGAGAGCAAACTGGACTCTGTGAAGGCTGTGTGAAACTCTGAACACCCCTGGAGGAACTTCTTTTTCGGATAAAAAAAAAGTGGGTGACACTTTGTGAGTCTCTCTGAGATACTACTTGTTATAGTCCCTCTTCTCCCTCCTGTTTCCTGCCTCCCTCTCCCCCTCACTCTCTCTCTTGCGTGCGCTCTCTCTCTCTTTCTGTTATGTTAAGTAGCAGGCCTGCTTTCTGTCTGCCACTCTGTCCTCCTTGGGTTTCAATTCCAAACATGGTTATCCTTCTAGGGCCCTATCGACTCCCCCCCTCGCCTCCCTTATCCCTTTCTCTTCCAGCTGTTGGCTCTACAGTGCAGAGGGTGAGAAAACGAGACAGAAAAGCACAGCAAGAAAGACTACGGGAAAACTTGGAAGAGAAAGACGGGGCGAGCAGCCAGAGGAGAGAGGAAGGGACGCATGATGAGAGGAGAAGAAACAGAGGAAACCCATTCCAGCTGTGTTTCTGCAACAAATAGAGCCGTGATAACATCTTCACGGTGAAGAATTTTCTGCCGCTGCACGCCAAGGGAACAAACAATTACCTCTGACATTTTTGGTCAGTATCAGGCTGTTTATTTTTAATCAAGCTGTAATTCAAACAGATGATCTAGTAATAGGACAAAAATAGCACTGAGTTTGAGTGGAAAATAAGTCTTATTGGTCCCTTTAAAAAAAATAAACAAAATAAACAAACTTTGCTTTGTGCACCAAAAGCCTTTCCTGAACTTATTTGAAAAGATTTAAACATGAGTGCAGACAACTCTACACTGCTGGACAGCCTGCTCTTTCCCCCTCTCTGCGATGGCTGGAGCAACAACACAGAGGGAGCCATCTACCAGTTGGGCAACACTATCCTGTTTCTGGGCTACATGGGAGGAAGCGGGGCCTACGGGTGCCTCTTCATCTTCGGCTTCCTTTGTCCCGGTTTCCTGTGTCTCCTGCTGTGGGGATTGCTTACAGTGTGTGGCCTGGATGTCTTCACCTGGAACCTACTTCTACTGCTGGTCTGCTTGCTTCAGCTCTGTCACCTTCTTTACCGGCTGCACCAGGAGGGCATACGGGGTGAGGAGCTGGCCTCCCTCTACCAGGCGGTCTACCTGCCCCTGGGCGTGCCTGTCCAGGTGTTCAAGGAGATTGCAAAGGCTTTTGAGAACAAGGAGCTGGAGCTGAAGGCAGGAGAGACTTATGCTGTGGAGGGAAAGACCCCCATTGACCAGCTCTCCTTTCTGCTTTCTGGGAGGTGAGTGAGCGGGCAATGTGTTTGTGTGTGAGTCTGTGTGCGCACATGATTACACTCTGACACACATCTCCAAGAAGACAGCACCCTCAAGTGTGTCCATAAAACACAACAATAAACTAGTAGTGGGACGAAATATTGATGTAGCAGTTCATTTTATTATATACTCTTGTGATGCCCCACTTTGACTTACCAAGATCCCCGCTTTATGACTCCAGGTGGGGACGTTTCACAGATAAATCGGGGTAATGAAGTGGCAAACAGCAGGAAAAGGCTAATCAGAGCGCTAATTAAAAGAATTGACACATTATTAATCTTCAATATTAATAGGAAAACAAACACACTCTCATCTCAAAATGTAGTGAATACACACATAGTTACTGCTTTTAGTTTTTTTAGTGTTATTTTTAGCTTCAATTTTGGAAAGCTGTAGTAGTGTTGTAGAGTGATTGTTATCATGGATTGTATCTTATTGTATCGCATCAAGGGTTCTGTGAGTCCCAAAACACCTGCATGATAAAAGAAAAATACTTGTAGGTAAAGTACTTTTAAAAAATAGAAACAAGGAGCACAATCAGACACTGTATTATCACCTTTGAGGCTGATATAGTGAACACGTTGGAGACCGTGAGTCTGACCAAAACTACCGCAGCTGTGTGCACAATGAACTTGCAGTCTCATTGTCTTTGAAACGGTTGCTCTAAAGACGGGGACCACCTGTAATCAGTTGAAACCAGTTGGAACTCAAGCAATATGCCAATAAAATGGCAAATGGACAGTCAGTCTGTGATAATATGGCAATTAAATATGATGAATCAGCAAAAATCCTAAAACGATATAGGGTCTCAGTGGTCTTTTTTTTTAAAAAATATTGGAACATAATTGGAATAGAACCAGTTGATTCAAGTTTTCTATTTAAAACAATACTGGTGCAAGCTGACTCAGACTAATTGCAAACTGTTGGCAGTTTGTCTGCATTTATAATTTAGAAGGCAACTATTTGCAAACCTTCTCTAGTGAATCTGAGTGACTGCAGTCAGTCAGTCAGAGCTGGACTGTAGTTGTTTAGAGACAGGTTGCCTTCCACCAGGTGACCTGTGCAATCATCTTGCAATCAAAAGTGGTCGACCGTTTAGTTGGTGCAACTACTTGCAATCACTCTCTTTAATGTAATCCAAGGGCAGCTACCAATTTCCAGTTGCATGGAGGTTGCTGTTCTATTTTTACTCCAGTGTCACTGAGCATTTGCCTAGTTACAGAGCCACTTGGCATGGAACAACAATAACATCCATTAGAATTCAGTTTTCACTATTTTTCATGCTCTGATTTTGGTCTCCTTTTTCTCTGGTTTTGATTTGGAATTTATCTGCTTAAAACTCCTCTTTGACTAGTAAAAAAGTTAATCTGTCTGCAAACGATGAAATGATCATTTCAGGGCAATGATAATGAAACAATACAGTAGTTTTGGCTGTTAAATAAAAACACTCAGCACCCTAACCAACAGTGATGTTAAAAACAATAACTTGGCACCTTTAAAGTATTGGGCCTATATACACATGCAGGCTGACAAAAGCAAAGATACTCTAGTATTCTTCATTTTTGTTGTAGAAACTCAAATGCATGCAGACTCAATCTGCGTGAGTGCTTTGCATTGCTGTGCAGACATTCTGTCCACATACTGCATATGTCCACAGCTCCTGTGTGCTGTCGGGAGATATTAATGCCACTTCAGTAGGCAAAGTTAATAAGAGTGCTGTCACAGACCGAATTTATGAAGCAGAGGGTGCTTAAAGTATATCAATTTATACTGCAGGCTTACATCTTTCAAATACTGGAAAAAAAACCCATAAAAATTTAAAAGTAAACTTAATTAATGACTCTGAGACTGTTGGCAGTACATAACCGTCAAAGGAACTCTGTCCTCTTCCTCCAAACATCCTCAAAGCAGAGCTGCATTAGATCTCACAGTCCTGGAAGCTACACAAGAGAAGTGTTGTAAACAGAGTATTTTTGTCTGTGACTCACCGGTGTATCTCCCCCTGCTCATTGCCAGCTGGTTAAATGATATCTTTGTGCTCCTGACAGGACAGCGACACTAACTGCACCTCTTGCCTTAAATTAAATGTTGGCCGTGGTGCTGACAGCTCTGAGTTTACAAGCCAAATTTGGAACTACGAGCAAATGAGCTAAATGTTTCCTTTCTTACGCTGTGACTTCTTGTCAAAGATTTCCATTTTATTTTTCTATTCATTTGCATTTTCTGATTTGCCAGAATCACATATTATTACTGTTGTGTTGGCAAGCCTTTCTTTTGTGTGTAATTCATGAGTAATTTTCATAGCCAGATGCTTGATATGACTGTATTCCACAGCCAAATATATATGGATGCATAATTACGGAATTATTGTGACCTCTTATTTAAAAACAGTGGACATTAATCTGCATCTTTTGGGAAGATTTGGAAAAGTTTAGCAAGTTTTAGGAACCTGGTTTTATGTATTTGCTTCCTTTCAGAAACAGCAACATTTGTGGAAGTTAATGAAATCAAATCAGGGAAACAGAAATCTGAAAGAAGGGTGTGTCTACAAAATCTGGACCAAATAGTACATATGCAAAAGTGCCAGCAGTGCACTGACACTTTTAGAAAGGGATTCCCCAATTGAAATACCTTTGGTTGTGCCTTGAGGGTAATTAATGCAACAATACTCTGGCAAATAGCTTGCAATTAACACCCATTGTTTTGAAGTGTCTAAATAAATGCTTCTAGCAGTTTTAGCACACAGTAATAGGCTCCAGAGAGAAACCCATTAGTATTATAACAGTGATTCAACTTTTTCCAATACATATGCCTTTGTAATCTGGGCTTGCCTTAGCTTGCCCTCATCAGGTTGCAGTGACTTTAGATTTGACTTTAGATTTAGTCAGATGACCGAATATACAAGAGAGATAGTCCCATCATTGACACGAACACGTTCAGCCTACAGTGAATGAAGAACAAAACAAACTTTTCATGTAACACTATAAAGCTGTCGTGCATAGAGAAATAACTGGTCCTTGAAATTAAGGAATTATGTGTTAATTTGAAAAACAAAACCCCCAAAGAAAGTAGTAGTGGTAGCACAGCACATGTGGGAATGACTCAAATTAAAATCTGAATAGGAGTAGCTCACTCTATCGACTGGAAGAAACCTCAGGGGAAAAAAACCGAACAAAAAATCCCTGCACATGATTGTTTATTAGAGCTGCTAATTCTAAGTAATAGGTCAGTTTTCTCAATCTATTTGAAAACTTACTTCATTTGTTTAGCACAAACAGTCTAAGAGACTTTTGCAGTCTCTTAGACTGTTGAGGGAGTTTTTCCTTCCCACTGTCGCCAAAGTGCTTGCTCATAGGGGGTCATATGATTGTTGGGTTTTCTCTGTATCTATTATTGTACGATCTACTGTACAAATATTAAGCGCCTCGAGGTGACTATTGTTGTGATTTGGCGCTATATAAATAAAATTGAATTGAATTGAATTGAATTTGATTAGCAATAACATACTTAACCTCTGTCCACTAAAGTCCTATAGCTTGTCTGTGACAGGTGTTTCTGCCGATATCCACCTCAAGCGCCTTTTTTTTTTATTTGCCTGTCCCGTTCGGCACTGCAGCAATCAGAATTATTGTCTGAAGGCCAAGAAAAATGCCCAACAGATTTATTTTCCCGAGTGGATCATTATGGCTTTGCCATACTGGTCCACTTGATTGATCTTTATTATTTATTTATTTTTTTATTTCAACTCCAGCGTCTTAGACCTTCTGTGTGAAGTGACCTCCAACTCTCTCTGCTCTCATTATCACTTCTTAATCCTGTTTCTCTTTTTAACCTTGTATCTCTCGCTCTCTGTCTCAGGATCAACGTGTCTTTGGAGGGACAGTTTCTGCATTACATCCACCGACACCAGTTCCTTGACTCTCCTGAGTGGGAGTCTCTTAGACCAAATGAGGAGGGAAAGTTCCAGGTACAGTGTTTTTATGCATGCTTAATTATCCAGGTAAGGAAATCCCAAAACGTTGATTCTGTTCATCTGGACGTAGCGTTTTCAGTGGGAGAAACGTTTCGTCACTCATCCAAGTGACTTCTTCGGTCTCAGCTGACTGCAGGTTTCCCCAACCTTATAAACAATACATTTGCGTAATAACTAACACTAGCATCACTGACCAACAATAGGCTGGGAGGTCAGTTTCTTGATGTAAATTGTCATGACCGTTGATCAACAACCAGGTACAGGACACTGATGTAGTTTCTGCTTAATACTGTAAATCTCAGATGTGGAAGTAAAATCAACTTGAAATGCTGTCACTGAATGAGCTTGAAGGAGGAACCAGAAGTGGATATCAAGTTGTCTTTTGTTGCCGTCTATCACACTCAACATCTGACTGATAAGCTGAACAGGGAAAAGCAGTTGTCCTCTTGTCTTTCACATATCCTGTTGCATTGGATTAGTTCAGTTAAAGTAGAAACAAGGCCTCGAGATCTTGTTGGATATTTAGGTGGTGCTTTAGTTTTAATGGGCTTTCAGACAGGGAGGGTGTGCCATCTGATGTGGTGGACTAATACAAGTAGAGATGTATGGGCTGCTTTCATTATCATTTAATTTGCAGTTTATTTTTTAAATTCATTTTACTGTGTTTAAAATGTTACAAAATAGTAAAATACACTGCTAAAAAAAATAAAGGGAACACTTAAACAACACAATGTAACTCCAAGTCAATCACACTTCTGTGAAATCAAACTGTCCACTTAGGAAGCAACACTGATTGACAATCAGTTTCACATGCTGTTGTGCAAATGGAATAGACAACAGGTGGAAATTATAGGCAATTAGCAAGACATCCCCAATAAAGGAGTGGTTCTGCAGGTGGTGACCACAGACCACTTCTCAGTACCTATGCTTTCTGGCTGATGTTTTGGTCACTTTTGAATGCTGGCGGTGATTTCACTCTAGTGGTAGCATGAGACGGAGTCTACAACCCACACA
>VVHJ01054448.1:8016-18029 GCA_015107715.1 Tylochromis polylepis
CTTCAGGTAATGGGGTATTAGGAAATATCAAATCTTACAAAATTAAAAAAAAAACCAACATATAGTATTGGGTTAAAAAAAAATCTGACCAAATGTGTAATGCTGTTTAGCAGCAATGACTTTTTGCGGTAGTTTTACATGTAGTGTAGCTAATCCCATCTCACATCAAGCGGCTGTTGTGCATTTATAAACAGGGTGTGTTAAAGTAGGCCTACTTAACTTCACAATTACAAAAAAAAAAAATTCTTAAAATTATTTATGTATTATTTATTTATTTATTTATTTATTTATTTTTACACCACAGTACTTACTGTAATTTCAGTTGATTGGTTAGTCGCTAAACGAGTCTTAATTTGCCACTTTGCTGAACGTTGATTGGCTGAAAGGCGTTCGTTTCCTACCCAATCTCAGAGGTGCTGTTCTCCCCCCCCCCGCAGGTTGTACGTCCACCCAGACTCTCCATTCACCGGCGAGCAGCTGATGAAGCAAATGGTTTCCTTTGAGAAAGTGAAGCTGACGAACAACGAACTGGACCAACACGGACATGTGAGCACCTGATTTTTCTTCTTTCTTTTCTTTCGTCACATCTTTTGCCTCGAGAAAATAAAAAATAACACGTCAAGTATTTATCCAGCATTATGGAGGCTTTAGTGTTTCGAAACCCCGTGAAAATAAGTTAAGCTAGCTTCATTTCAGGCGAAATATGCGACTTAAAGCAAATTGTTCTTTTAATCCTCCATTCAGTGACATCATCATGGCAAGCACAAGCACAGACCAGAATACAGTGCAGAAAAAATAATAATAATAATAACTGTCATCCATTAATAAGTCAACAGAAGGGCACAGTCTGGGAAACACGGCAATTATTAGTTTAAAGGGTGTGTGTTCCAAAAATAGCACCTCAATAGAATCTATTGAGGTGAATATCTCCAAAACAAATACACAATGTGATGAGCACATAACATTAAAAATGCTCTACACTGCTTTTATTTAGTTTAGTTTTGCCAGATTCTTTCTTTTATTTCTACCGAGGTGAAGTGGAATGCAGCAGGTTTGGGAAATATTTAAAAATAATGCAATGTATCCATATAAATGTATATATTATGTGTTTAAAAACATATAATATACACAAAATAATACATTTTAAGACTATTTTAGATACAATAAAAATAACAGTAAAATAGCTCCTTACCCCAATAAATCCTCCCATGCTACCGTATAAACTGAATGCACACAAATTTCCATGATTTACTCATCCGACATTGTTTCTGTAACACTGCAGCTGAAGTCTGATCATTTGAAAGGCCAGCAGCAACGATAAAGACGTGGAATTTACTAAAATATCATTTAAAAAAATATATATATAATGCCATTATATTTGGAATTTAGAAAGCAATTTAAACATTTAAAACATATTTGCTTTTTTGTTTTTTTTACTTTATTAACAGAATAATTGCTCACCTACACACACACACACACACACACACACACACACACACACACACACAAAACAAAAAACAAAAAGTGGTGCAGAAATATAACGCTGAAGTTACGCGCATCATATTTTTATAAAATAAAAAAAATATTAGGAATAAAATTTTGATTACCTGTAGCAGAAAGTTACGTTTTCCAATTTGAAGGCATCAGTTTCAGATATAAAAGAATTTTTAATCTCTGGACTTCTTAACTTGGACCTTTTTTCTGAGAATGAATAGATGAGCCAGTGAGTGTGCAGCATTGTTTTCATATTGCATTATATTTTTTATACTTCTTTTATTTTAATTTCCAACACTACAGTTCATAGTAAGGAGATAAAGAATGTAACAAGAAAAGAGAAAAAGATCCATAACCAAATATACATATAAAAATTACATATATTAAAACATAAACCACAGTATGACAGGGAGGGGTTATATTAGAAAGACTCAGTATTTATATACAAATTCAGTTATTTACACACCCAGTGTGCAAACCCTTTCAAATTTATACTAAATGCTTAAAATGAAATTTTTTTTATGATTTTTAACTGCAAAATTTTTCTCCATGCAAAATTCATCTTTTCTCAAATACATTCCCCATTTCTCCATTGTGTGGATCATCTTTGTGGAAATCTTCTAAAATGGGTCACAAATGTCAGTGTAGTTTTGTTTTTGTTTTTTTATATTTGTAACTTTGGGGAAATGTTACTCCAACATTGGGGACTATTTTCTGCTGCACATTAATAGAAGTTTTGTGGATTGCCTAGTATATCCAGCGGCAAAAGGGTGTGAATGGGATTGAGTAAAAGTAAACTGAAGTTTTTTGTGTTCACACAATCAATAGTCACTGCAACAGTATGACTCCCTGGTATGTTTTTAATGGAAAATAATAGCGCTTTGTGGTGCGGAGATAGACTTGATCCGACTTGATCTTGATGAACAGACTTGATCTCGATGCGCTCTCTTAACTTAACTCCAGTGAGCTTCCACATCATCGTCAGCTGTTCTACATTGTTCAGCTATAAACTGATTCTTGCTCTTCTCGTCCTCTGCAGATCATCCTCAACTCCATGCACAAATACCAGCCACGGGTCCACATCATAAAGAAGAAGGACCACACCGCCTCGCTGCTCAATCTCAAATCTGAGGAGTTCCGCACCTTCGTCTTCATTGAGACTGTCTTCACAGCTGTCACAGCCTACCAGAACCAGCTGGTGAGTGATTGTTGACTCCTGCAGGCTTAAGGACTCTGCCAAAAATCTGCTGCTGGTTCCCATGAAATGTTTAAATTATAAAAATTGCCACAAGCTCCATTTAAGAGCCATTCTGGAGCCTTTGATTGTATCACATGGGCCTTATCAGCACAGCGAGTTGTGCTGTCTGAGCACTTTAAGGACTTCTCATCCTTGGAAAGGGTAAAGGTTGAGATTAAAAGTGCACTTTAGACCTAACGAAGATCAAGAGATACTTTGTGAAAGCTCAAACGTGCATCCACTTCTGCCTTCAAGACAGTATAGTATATACAACATATACAGTACAATATATAGAACAACTTTATTATTTGATTGACACCATATACCGTAATACAAGCTCATCTTTGTTGGTGCCTCATTGGTGGATGTATATGTTGGACATATACGATTGGTTGTTTTGTATTTTTCTATGCCTATCCAATTTAAAATTTCATTTGTAATAAACGTTCTGAAGTCAGACTGAAATGTGTAAATCAAATAACAAAGTTGTTTTGCATAATGAAAGTGTTGAATAGCGTGTCTGCTGCCTTTATCCCCTTCTTTGTGCACCTTGTAAGCAGGTGAGGTAAAGCCAGAACAGAATTTCTATAGGAAAATCGTATGTTTCATATGATTTTAAATTATTTGTGAAATTCTCACAGTTTTCCCCACTAAAACTAAAATAAAAAAAATAAAATAAAATTTTGTGATCTTCAATCTTTTTGGTGCTGTGCTGGTGGAAATAAATGCATCCGGTCATTTAGAGTTTAATTAATTTAATTGTAAAAGTGTCAATGAAGTAAGAGCTGAGAAATTGTGCTGCTTTTCCTGCGTGTCCATTTATTTACTGCTTGTTTTGTAGCACAAAGAGGAGACATGCTTACAGACATTAAAAAAATACAAAGAGCTTTAAACCTGGCTATGCTTTGTGCTTGTGTGGCTGTGGTAGTTGTAGAGAACCAGCATGAAGAGGCATGTTGAGGCAGAAAAAACAAAAACAGTAAAATGAGGTGTCAAACCTGACCTGACTGACTTGTTTCGCTCTCCTGCTGCTTTCTTTTCCCAGATAACCAAACTGAAGATTGACAGCAACCCGTTCGCCAAAGGTTTCCGGGACTCCTCGCGACTGACGGACATGGAGAGGTACATGGGATTCTGGGTCCTGCACTGTTTGTTTACCTCTCTCCCCACCGCTGCCGATAAGCTACACGATTAGGGGGGAGTGTTAGATAGCTCGGGCTGCTGCTCATTAGTAAATACAGAAGCTGGAGTGTTTATTTCCCTCTGTTTGTGTCAGTGGAGAACAGATAATCCATGCTCCATATACTGTACTCTGTCCTTCTTTCTGTTTTTCCTTTCACATCTTTTATTCTTGTTTTCTTGTGTCTTCATACATCCCTTGTACTTTTTCTTTCCCTGTCTTTGTTTTAATTTTTATTCACCCTTTTGTATAGTTTATATATTTTTCCCCATTTTTGTCTTTGTCTTTTTCTTTTACTTAGTCCTGCTTCTTTTCTTTATTTTTCCTTTTTGATTCCCTTCAATCCTTCTTTATTGTCCCCTTTTCTTATATATTTTCTTTTTCTTTTCCAGTTATTTTTCTAGTCTGTTTTCTCTGTGTTGCGTTAGTCTGTGTATTAGTTGTAGCCTTCTTCTTCCTTGTCTCTATTTCTACATCTTCTCTTTTTTTTATTTATTAGTTCACATTCTCTTTGCTTATCTTCTTGATCATCCTTCTCTCGTATTTCTTTTTTCTTTCGGTCTTTCCTTTCTGTCCTCCTTCTTTACCTTCTTTGTTCTTCATTTCTGTCTGTCTTATCTTAAGCACATTTTAAACACTGAAACTCCCAGCTATCATCCTTGTTTCTTTCCCCCATCCCTTCTGCTTTTTTTTGCTTCCCTTTAGTCCTTTTATCTTGCTTGTCCTTTTGTTATATGTTCTATTTTCATTTCTCTATATTCTGCATGAGCAAGAAGAGTTTGTCTGTGTTTTATGCACACACACGCACACACAGAGTTATAAATCACCCCTTCAAAGGATTTTTCTTTTCTTATGGACGCTGCCAAAACACACACTTCTCGTAATTCCCGATTCCGGCACTACGGCCAAAATCAGCTGACAAAATCAGACCATCTGCCCATTTCCCTCAATCAAATATCCCAAACAGAGACTGTCGAAAAACAGCCAGACAAACACTCCTCCTCCCTCCTTCTTCTCCTCTGTCTTTCTCTTTTTTGAGGGCTGTGAATTAGACCCGATCAATTGATCTTAGGGAGCTGCAGAAATCACATTAGTCTGGAGTCGGCCACTGCACTAAAACACACTGTAATTCAATTGGCTGCAGTGACTGATTGAAACCAGCATGCCCCGCCTCTTCCCCTCCTTGTTTGCCTCCCGCTTGATGCTGTGTATTGTGGGAGTTCACGGTGGCCTCTCTGCCGGAGGGGCCCGACGCTGATAAAAACACACACATTTGTACTCCTCTGCTGACAGATATTGCACTTTCCTAACCTAATTGGAGGCACGGGGGCTGCAAGGAGGGGGGCTGCTAATGTGAACGCATGGCTCTCACGATGCAGACCACTTGCCTGTCCAGCCAGCCATGCACACGCACTCGTGAACACCCCACCACGCACAACAATTTGTGTCACTGTGTTTGAGAAGTGCTGTCTGACAAGACTCAAATGAGCTAATGCACTTTGTGGGATAGTAAACACACACAGAACACACACACACACACACAAACCAAAATCTGCATGCAGAGTCAACACAAACGTTAAAATACACAAAGGGGAAATTCACATTTGGACATGTTGCCAAAAAACATCACGTAAAGAGGAAAAATCGTGTTACTGCACAGAAACAAAGAATGGACGAAAAGGCAGATACTAGAAAATTGCACTGGTGTTAAAAATAAATCTGTGACCCGTCAGATTCAGTGTCACTAACCCCTTAGCATTATGGGAGACTGAAACCTTTGGTGCAATCTCTCTAAATGAATTAAAAAATATACAAACATTATACATTAGATTATAGGTAAAAAACCCAACTTATTTTCATTTGTTTGATTCTGATCTTGATGTTGTATTTGTTTTATGTTGTCAGACATTGATGGATAATTGAAGTTTCTATCAAAACAATTCAACAAAACTATTTTGCAACTATTTTACTAAGCCTCTAATGTTCAAATATTCTAGAAATTACATTTTATTTTTTTTAAAAGTGACATAGATTTTCTTTTTTTTTAAAAGTCTGCATCTCAACAAATCAAAAATATCTAAAAAAAAAAAAAAAATTTAAAATGACAAAAAGAGATTTATTTTGGGGCTCTCTCTTCGGCTTTTGCTGTAGGGAAAGTGTTGAGAATCTGATCCACAAGCACTCATACGCCCGGTCGCCGATCCGAACCTACGCGGGTGACGAGGAGAACCTGAGCGAGGACGGACACCCCTCGCACACCAGAGGTAAACGCTCGTACATGCACACACCACACATGCTATGAAAGCTTTATATTCGGAGAAGCTAGTACTCAGTATTTTTCTTTCATTTCCTTTTTTTTCCCCCCAACTCCCATATAAAATAGAAACTCATCATTCTCTTCATCATTTTCTGCAGTTACAATTACATCAAACGGTTAAGGAAGTTTACCATTTAAAAAATACAGGAGTACTAATATTTGAGGGATAAATTACAGTGCCATTAATAAACGAACACAATCTTCTAGTGAATGTATGTGGCAAGAAAACACTTCAACAGCTACTGATGAACAAATAAATATTTGGAAAGTATATTAGTAACTAAGAACTACAAAATACATAATAAAAATAATACAGATGCTACTTTTCTATATCATTAAAAGCAGTATATGTCATATACACAGTATGGCAGAATATGATATTTTGATATAGTATTGATATGAAGACAAATAACTGTGATTCTTCCACTAAATGTAAAAGCGTTTGTTTTGGGGGGTGTTTGGAGCTCTATAACATCATGGAGTCAGGAGAGAGGACTTCATTTTAGCTGATGCAACTTCCAAAAATAACCAAGTCTACACAAAGCAGGGATCCAAAAAAACAACTAAGTAACAAAAAGGGCAGAAAGTACAACTAGAACAAGAAACTCACCTTTAAGGCAAAACAGGAAGTATCACAGTATAAATAACTAATACTGAGACATGAAGACAAACACTTTAGAGAGAATAAAGTAGAACTAGAAAGATGGCAAAACAAACAAATACAGCAGATACGGTCCAAAAACCCAGAGACCATGACAGGAATTTAATGTTGGTTTAAATCGTTTTATTAGGTTTATGTGTGCCTTTTTCTGAACTCTTATTTGTATCCTAACCTAACTGACATTCATCTGTCTCTTGTAGGTTCAGCGTTCACCGCCTCAGATAACCTCTCCCTGAGTTCCTGGGTCACCACGACCTCAGGTTTCTCAGGTTTTCAGCACCCACAGTCCCTATCGGCTATGGGCACCGGCACCGCTTCCCTGCCCCACCCTATCCAGGGCTCCCTGCCCCCTTACAGCCGACTGGGCATGCCGCTGACGCCCACCGCTCTGGCTGGAACCATGCAGGGCAGCGGTCCCTCTTTCCCCTCCTTCCACATGCCACGCTACCACCACTACTTCCAGCAGGGCCCCTATGCTGCCATCCAGGGACTCCGCCATTCCTCCACTGTGATGACACCATTTGTATGACTCCATCCTGGGGAGGAGATGGATGAACCTCGTTCTGACACTCACCCCTGTTTCGGAGCATCAAGTTCTTTCCTCACTCCTCATCCAGTTTGTATCTTTCCCTTCGGTCTTTGTAAATAGTTCACCTACAGTGAGTGAGGTGACGGTCGTGACATAAAGAGGATGTGGCGTACTGACAGCCAATCAAAAAAGGACTGTTGGGCCATCCTTTGGACCTGCGGAAACACCAGCAGATCCTGTGGTTTCTACGAACGCTTAAAAGACACTGTACAAACACTTGTGACCTCAATACAAACTATAAAACCTAATGCAAGGTGATAACAGGAGCATGTTTGATCTTGGCCCTTCTTGAACAGAAAGTGGATCCTTGACTTATTTAAAGAAACAAGTAGAAAACCCTGTCTTCCCTTAAACAGGCACTAATGGCAGCAGGGGCTCGACCGGCTCTAAAGCTGGCAGGCGACTCTGTGGTCCTTCAAAATGACTCACAACTTCACCGGATGGACGCCGAGGCTCAGTCTGTGAACATTTCAGCATGTCAGCAAGGCGGAGCAGCCATCTCAGGTTTCCTCTGTTTTGGAGAAAACCAGCCATATGTACAGTTCAAAGTTAGAACTTAACACTGTTTCGAAAATAATGTCAAAAAACATGTTAAAATGCATTGTACAAAGGCAAACGTGCTACATTTACTCATAGGAAAATTCTCACTGTGGAGTTAAACAAATAATAGGACGCATGCTGACCGCAGTAGACATACACACTTTATATGGAAAAATATGAGCTAAAAAAACTAATGAAAAGGTGGTTTTTGCTTTGTTTAAAGGACCAGTTAATGGAAGCAGTGAAGTTGCTCATACCGTGGATGTATCGAAAGAGCTGGATACCATGCTATTACTGCCGATTTTTTTTTTTTTTTTTCTTAGTGGCCATTTAAATCTCTATAGACACCTGAAACTGAACCTAATATGATTACTGTTTGTTTAAATAACATTTAATCAGTGTTGGTTTTATACTCATAAAACTTTTACAATGACCTAGAGGTGATTTGAAAAAGATCAGAGCAAGAAAGATTAAAATCTTTTTTTAAAAAACATTTTTAGGCAATTTTCCTCAGCTGCCCACTCCTTAGGCTATCTTTTAGTATTCCTGAAAATATGGCACTCAAGTGTCATTCAGAGGAACCCCACTTATGTTTAACTTCAAGACAAAGTACAATCTAAACTGTTGAGTTACATAACAGCTCACTTGCATCAAAGTTGTCATGAAAGGGGAAACTAGCTATAGAGGCCCAAACTGTTTTTGTCGCAGGCTGTCAACCTGTTTAATTCCACTGTAAAGTTGGGCATTTTAACCCAGGCGAGCGCTGACTCACTTTAGCAACACTTTAGCCTCAAGTGGCCATTTAGGGAATTGCAGTTTTTGGCATTTCAGTTTATTCCAGTTCGTATAATACGTCCATGGTAAATACACGCAGACCTTTTATCTAAGATTCAGCTTTGAATTTAACACAACTAAGTCCCACCACTGACTAACAGCAAACTTTTTAGACAGAGGCAGAGAATCCAAAACAGACAAAGCTATCATGGCCTCATAATCACCACGTTTATCCGGGTGAGGAGTGACATAAAGCTAAGTTCTTCAGCATTTCATTTTTTTAAATTACCTGATCAACTTTACTTTAGCATAGAGTGTAGCTCAGTGTCTTGTCCTTGACATCTGAAACCAACCATCCAACATGCTGTGATTGTTCAGCTCTGTGGAGTTGAGAAAGTACGCTTGGTTTGACGAAAGTCGCCCGGTTTAAGCATGATTTCACAAAGACTGATGAATTTCACTATCTTTTTATGGTGACTGGACTCTAACTAAAATCACTTCAATGACACCTTTTTTTAAATAGCTGTATATTAATTTACTTAAGTTAGTGAAAGTGGTAGCGTGGCCCTTATAAATCTACTCTGACTGGCCTCTAATGGGCTGAATTGCGACTCGTTCACTGTAATTTGTTTTATACCAAAAGGCACAGCAACAGTGTGAAATATACAGTAGAAATATAAAACCTGACTTCTCCTTGCTTTCAGCCTTTTGGTGGTCCGTCTTCATCAGGTGTTACCGAGCTGATACACGGCCAAATGTGTGCATGTGGCGAAAAGGCGTCCACACCTGGAAATATTGGCTGTTGGGTCTCATTTAAAGCATGCAGAAATGACAAAGCTTGGCTCACACATTCAGTTACAGTAATTTATTTTAAAAGCTTTGAAGACGTGCAACAAGGTCATTTTAGCCAGTATCTGTGGTCTGTGATTGAGCCCTAAAAACTAGAGTTGAATTGATAAACCATCCAGGCCGATATGCAGACTGACATCAGTTTGATCTGAACCTTTATACCAGAAACATCAAATTAATTTGTACTCAAAACGTGAAAAAAAAAAAATTACCTTAACAGTTAAATCATTTTAACCTGTGCTATGGTACACACTTTCATTTTAAACATGAACTCAAAAAACTGAACAATCCCATCACTACTGATAAAATGTTGGGTATGGATGGAGGGTTTTTTTTTTTTGGGGGGGGGGGGGTTGGTGTTTTTTTTTTTAA
>VVHJ01054460.1:16206-33982 GCA_015107715.1 Tylochromis polylepis
GAGGGCCCCCGGGGGGGGGGGGGGGGGGGATGGATTTAAATCAATAGCAGATGAAAATGAACCGCAATGCAGAAAAACCTGGAGAGAAAAAAGACATTCAGGCATCTGCCTTGCTTGAGCTGCCCTTTATAATCCATCCCTAAAAGGCACAGCAGACTGCCTAATCTATATTCCAAACATAAGCACGAGTTTTCAGGCCTGTTACTGAAAGTCACAATATGGGATCTGGAGACATCCTTAAAAGCTCGATGCTATTTTGAGTTCTTAATGATTTCCATATGGTTTACAGTATGAATAATACAAGGACAGAGAGCACCTGAGGACTGAAAAAAGCTAGATGTGAAAGCTGTAGGAGGTATTTTTCCCACCTCTTACATGTAGTTGTTCCCTCCTGCAGCTCTCTTCAGGAATCTGTGTGAATATGTCAACTATAATACAACCAAATAAAAACATACACAATTCCGATCTTGTGTCTCATGTCCCTGTGTACTCAGCTGCTCAAAACATCAGATGTTTGAACTTGTGTACCGTGGAGGCCTGGATTAAAAAGAGATAATAAAAAACATTTGGATGGTGGCCACCAAGATTCCCTCTTAATGCTCTTAAATAAAGAATCGGAGAAAAGTGGGTGCTGAGGGGTGGAGGGTCAGAAAGAAAGCCAGAGGGATTGTATGGCTTTATTGCGCAGCCAGCATGGATTAGTTATAAATATGAGGAAATCAGGCCAACATGCTGTTATATTTTGCACCAGTTCTTCTCATTTGGAAGTCAGATGAAACATCTTTGCTGCCGCAGTCTCCCGAGATTATACATGAGTGCTGATGACACAATGATGTTTTTCAGTCATATTTATATGCCACTAAAAGGTTGTGTCAGAGGTTTATTCCTGTTAAAAGGGAGTTTTTCCCTTCCCACGGTCACCAAAGCGATTGCAATATAGAATTGTACGTTACATGCAAAACGTGCCAGAAGGGTACAAATCGGAGCTCCCGCAAACTCTGCTCAAACTACTAAAGTGTGTGTGTGTGTGTGTGTGAGCACAAAAAACAAAATCCTCCACAAGCTCTACAGCTGCTGGTGAATTGCTGACACTGAGTTCTGGGTCCTTGCGGGCAGAGAGCACAAAAGAGATCTTTCCCTGTGAACATCAACAAATTTGAACATTACTGTGGGGCTTGGATACCGCAGCCGCTTCTTTCAGGAGGGCTGGGGATTCCTCAAAAAATGAGATTTGTGATAGTTTACCGTAACATCACTTCGCTGCCTGGCTTCATGATAATAAACAGACATTTGGCCTCAGGCTTGTAATGCACCCAGGTTTTTTGGTCAGAACAGAAGTGGCTAACATTGGCATTCAGAATAAACAGAGCCGAATTCCAGAAGCAAAATAAATGACACAAAAAGAGGTGACAGTAAACACATTTCATCCCAAAAGAGACCCAGAAACCATACAACGCTAATCTTTAGTGACTCATTACCAAAGTGAATCACTAAAGAGTCCTCTGCTGTTCTAGCTATACTGACTCCCGTGTTTATACCCATACATAGGCAATGTTGAATTTAGTATTTCCACCTTTACAAATATTTGTGATTATGAGAAATCTGCTTATAAACTAAATTCTCTGCAGCTGGTTACACGGGACATCTGACCACAAATCTGGTGCCAAATACAAAGAATTAACAGCAGCGGAAACATAATCTGAGCGTAAAATGTAAAGCTATCCACTCTATACAGCTTCATCACATACCTATTATGTAATAACCACAACAGCAAGATTATTTCATTAACATCATGCTTTACTGCGGCTTTCTAATCCGCCTATACTTGGACCCGAGGTATCATCTGTCTCAGCGCGTTTCATTTGACACCAGTCATCATTCAGGAGGTTGTCATGGCAATAGATTAGAGCTGCTTTCGCTCCTCCTCAGGTGATCCTCTTAATTGAGAAGCGATCCAAGTCAGCAAGGTGTCTGTATCACTTTAAATTAACCAGCATGGAGCCGCAGGTGGTAAGTAAAGTGTGTTTGACAGTCAGCAACTCGCTAAGACTGCTGTTGATCAAAGATGTTCTGTACAGGCTGGAGCTGCTGGGCTGATAAGAGGCTCTGAGCGCTAAGTGGCTTTGTTTACCAAAGCCATTAGCTCACACCAAGAGACTTGAGTCAATGCAGGAATGATTTGTTTTTGAATATCAAGCCAGCTGCAGTATTTTTCTGAACTTAACTGATACCGACCAAGCGCAGCAGTTGCATTTCAATAGCATTGTTCCCCTCACTAAGAGAGGAAGCCGGCCAAGCTAAAACGCTAGCGCCGACTGTGTGTATCTGTGTGTACGTGGCATTTCATTTTTGCACAGGATGTGATGTCACAACCTGTTTACTGCCTCTGAATGGTCAGCCTTCTCTGCTGGGACCTTCAAAGACTCTGTCACCCAACACATCAGGGACTCTGGGGCACAGGACACTGTTACACCAGCTAATCCTTAGTAAGCACAGAACAGAGACACTCCACCCCCCTTAATAAAGACCTAAACTACACTCATGGGCTCTCAAAGCCCTCTGACGCTCCTCTGTGCAAACCTGAACCTGTGTTGACCCCGCAGATGATAGGCATGGGCTCAAATCGAGGATTTTTCACGTCTTTCTTGGTGTATCACTTCTCACAGCATCATGCAACTCCGTGCAGTTTCTGGACGTGGCTTCTTAGCCTCATGGGGCTAACTGATATCACATAACCCCCTGGCAGCTGTTACCCTGTCCAAGCCTCCTGTTCGATGTGTAAATAGTTCAGATCTATCTTGTTACATTGCGTGGGATGACAGATTTAGTAAAGGAACACTATATCTTGGCAGGTATGCAAATGTATGTAGATGACAGTTGTTTCAAATAGTTATGGCTGGTGCGAGACATTGTTGAGATTCATATGACGGCAGACTAAATAACAGGGTCAGCGCTGCAGCCGAGTAAGTCATCATCTGTTTCCGATTCTTAAATTTCCTCTGCATCCTGTACCTGTAATAGTAAGAAATCAATCCCAGAGCATTTTTTTTTTTAAACGTACAAAATAATCTCCGTCCAGTTCTTCTTTTTGTGGAGGGAGTGACTCAACAGGAGAGGAATGCTCTCCAAGAGTGCTGAGAAATGCCAGCATCTCCTCCAAACAGTCTTCGCTGGAATCTGGCAAAGCACAGGGAAGAGTGTCAGGGTCAATGATTTAGATTACTGCAGACAAGGCGGGTGTCACCTCGTGCACGGTAGGGATATGGCAAGGAAATTTGCCTGGATCTGGCAGAGCACAATTTGGCCCACCGCTGGACGACAAATGACATCATTTTACCATGGAAAGAGAGATGGTGGAAACTTGCAGCGGGAAGTCAGCTGCCTACCAGTGGCAGCCATGCACTGTGGTTAGACAAATATTTTTTCCATTGGCAAGCCCTGTCCCCAGACCCTTTCTTTTATGTGAGCAGTAGTTCTTAAGGTAAATTTTAAACTTTTATAGGGCTGCATTAACCACAGACATTAAAGACATTTAAAGGTAGAAATCTAATGCTATTAGTCTCCATGAAACAAGTCTATCCAAGGCATATCCAACAACATATGTGCAATGCTGAGTGAATTTTAAAGACATATTCAAGTTGATATTAGGAAAGTGTGATCCCTTTTTTTTTTTTTTTGCATTCATAGCACCAGTATGCCTTAAGAGCCATAAGACAGATAAGGTAATCAAGGCACTACCTTACCTCTTGCCGATGTTTGTGCCATGAGTGTAATCCTATTTGAGGGGTTAATCTCAAGTCATTTAGGAAAGCACCCCCACCCGACACTACACTCCTGGTGACTACAACCTCGCATTATTGCGCACCATCTCATTCAAATCTCATTCAAATGTCAAAGAAAAATTTTTTTCAAAGCTTCTGCCACTGACGGCTTACTATTATTTATTGTTGCGCAGAAGGAATCGAGGTTTGGGCCGAGAGAAGTGTGCTGCCTCAATCAGTAAAGAAAACAGTGAACTTTCAGGCACCATGAGGTGCTTCTGTACCAGAGCCACTAAGTTCTGATGTGATATGGAAGCTAAACCGTTGTGATATCTCTGCCTTCTGTTCGAGGGTTTTCTCCAGTGCAAGACATCAGACCAGACTGATGGTATTCAGATAAAAGGTTTTTATCCCGTGAGCAACATTACACTACAGGATAAAGGAAAAAGACACTGGCGTCAGCGCACACAAAGCAACTCAAGCCGTCGGGGGGGGCTCAAAGTGCTCGAGCCACATGAGGATCCCTCCCTGCTTTAATTGAATCTAGACGCACCATTACCATTTAATTAAATGCAGCACAGTCCCCTCAGATCTAGGAATGACACAGTTGGAGCAGTGACAACTACAACAGAGTCCTCTGTTTGATATTTCACAATAATCCTAAAAGAACTTAAAGTGGTTGTTAAACTGGCAATGGGACTGACACATAAACCTGTCTGCTAAAATTTACTGCTGCATGTGAGATCACATCTAAGAGCTTTGTTTCAGTTCGAATCACAATCGGGGGAAAATGGAAAAGCCCAGAATAACCCCGAGGAAGGAGTGTCCAAAATAACAAGCTTTCTAACTAAAGTAGAACAACTGACCATCTGTTGTAACCTCCTCCATCGACGAGATCCACAGACAGTTTTCCCCGTAAGCCTCTCAAGTCAGAAAGCATTGTCTAGCAAAAACATATGGCACCTTATTAGTGTACATTACCGCTGGACAAATCACATTAACCTTTAAGAAGGTGCCGTGGCCATACTTTCTGAACTAGAGGGGGTACAAATACACGTGTTAATGATGATTAAGCTACGTGTTTTCTGACCGCCGCAGCTGCTATGAGGGTGCACACCGCTGTGAGAGCCTCACGGGTTTTTTTTTTTTAAGGAGACAGCAGCGCCCACCTCCTGGGAAAGGCTGCGAGTCACCCTGAGTTGCTCAGCTTAAGCCGTGCTAAGAAGAAGGTTTGAGTGTCTGTGCTGGCACAAGAGATAATCTCTTCCTTTAATGTATGACTGCCTGATGTTTTATCGAAAAAAGAAATGAGGAAGGGCAAAGCTGGGATGTCCAAACAACCAGGTTCATTAAAGCGGGAAGTTGAGGACAGGTTGACTTAGGGAAGATGAATGAATGTGTAAATTTATGAGACAGCCCATCTGTAGCCTGAAGCTTAAGGCTAAACGGTTAATTACGGTTTATGGACTTCGGCTAGATTGTGCTCTTAAGGGACAGCGTAAATAAAACACATCATTACTCAGGGGGGGTGAGAATTGGCTGCCAACAAGCCAAAATTGACATTTTTCTGCCTCTGAGAACCTGTTGCTTTGCGACAAAGCTTCTTTTAATGCAACCCTGTCCGGCACCCATGAAAGACCTCGTGGAGCCGAGAGCAGGGCGCAAGCTGTCCCACTGCACAGTTTGCCAAACATAACAGAGTAAACAGAGGTTTTCTCACAGTTAACAAGCAACAGAGTGAAAGGGATATCTCAGCAGAACACTCAAAGCTGCTACCCAGCATAAAGGGAGATAGAATATTCCTAATAATACGGCAATCTCAGTGGCATCCATCAAATTAAACCTAGAATTTTATACAGCTCACCAGTTATTTATGGAGTGCTGCGTCTGAATGCTTTTGCATAATTTCTTCCACATATGTTACAGATACGGGTTGGCGGTTTGCAAGCATGCAAAAATAAAAAAAAAACAAAAAACTATCGACAGACACAGAGCGGAGCTTTTTTTCTTCTTCATATTTTAGGGCCCGTGGTGAAATTTAATGAAGTGATTTGCCTTTTGTGTTTTTATTACTGTGGTGCTTTTTATTTGCTGTGTCGTAGAATATTTGGAAATCCCAATCTAGCACTGGGTCTGTGCACCGTTCAGTGACTGCTTTCCATTTTTATGGTGACACAGCAATACCAGCAGATCATAACATAGTGTGAGAGGTGGAAAACTTATACTGCCAGAATAACTTGCTCATAACACAACTCTATAATGTTCATACATGGGCCACATAAAGCTGAAATATGACTTTGGAAAAGTGTTTAAGAGCGAAAGCATGCACTTATATTCACATGCATATTACACAGATTTTCTATAAGCAAAAAAAAGAAAAGAAAGCAAGTTAGCAATGGCCACATACAATTCTGATGGGTTTATTTTTGTGAGAAAGTGATGTGGTAGCCAGGCTCCTCGGTGAATAAACATCATTAAAAAGTGGATCTTGCCAGGCCGAAGCACCAATCATTCAGCCCACACCACCTTTGTAATACACGCCTTCTCCCTCCTCCACAACTTACCAAAGCTATTTACACAAACATTGAGATCCAGCAACTGTTAGTGTGTACCAGAGAGTGGAAAAGAGAAAACAGGCGATAGGAAAAAACTCTGCAAGACCACATTGTTACTGCAGAGTTTTTTAAGAGCTGATCCAGAATGTTACTGCTCTGTTAAAGTTCATTTGAGGAACCTGATATTTTATTTGGCCAAGTCCTTTGTTGCCACTAGACTGCAGACTGGGTGAAACCATCAGAAATGGACCCTGTTAAAGATTTTTTATGGCAAGTGTTGGACAGTGATCTAGCGATGTCTCGGTCACGTTTTAACGCCACGTTATCAGTGTACGCGCAGGACTTTATTTGCTCCGTCCATATTTGCCTAATGTGACAAAGACTGATGGATATATGTTGGCATTAAATTTTCTTTGTTGTTTTTGCTCAAAACCTGACGACAGGCTGGAGATTGACAGATCATTATTCAACCAAACAAGTCCAGGGGAAAGAAAACTCAAGAATCCTGAAGGGTTTACACGCCAGATTCATGGGAGCCATTTAAGAGCATAAAGGATCCTGCTTTTAAATAGGCATGGTCATTAAAATTCTTTATCTGCTAAGCGGTCGTTTAGCCCCCCAAAACTCTCCCCTCACCCACCAGCCAAAAGACCATATACAAACAGCGCAGTACTATGGAGCGATGTGCTGGAGGGATGTGAAAGACATGGGATTTCTATGCGCCCGTATCCGCCATAATAGGCATGGGCCAAGGGATTTACTGTGCCTTCGCTTTAATAAATGTGGTCAAACGCTCTGCATGTCAATGCGCCCCAAGGATGCTCTCACCACCACACGCAGACCTGCACAAACTCGAAGGCAACACACAAATGCAAATGCACACAAAAAAAAAAACCCCATATGAACATAGACATATATTCATGTTTTAACATGAACAAATAAAACAAGGAACAGTGCATGTCTACTAATGTGCAGACACAAGCATAAGCACGCAACTTTTCATGTATGTCACCCAAATCGGTTTATCTCCAATGTAAATGTTCCAGTCAAATTAGGTCAGTTTTTATAACTTTTATTAGTTGAAAGGGTTTCCAAAATCACTGAAAAAGAGGAAGTTCAAGTGGGAGTACCTACTTTCAAAAAGATCCAAGAGATCAACAAACCAAGGCAGACACACCCTCAGCAAGAAACTAACGAATACAAATACAGACAAACTCCTGTATGAAAAAAACAGAAGCTTCTGGCTATATTACCATCTCGAAAATTTGTGGATTCATAAAAAAACAATATAAAAAAATACATTATATTAATCAAAAACATTAGGGTTAACTTTAAAGCTGATCAGATACAAAAACCTCAAACCCGACAAACTGCCGTGTGCATGTAAGCATGTTCTCCACAACCACAGATGCCTACTTAAAGCCATAACAGCAACATTGTTTTGCAAAAGCATTTGTGACTCTGTGGGAGATCTCACTGTTGTACATTCTTCCGAGCAGGCAAAACTTGTACATTACTAAGCAGTGGCTTGAAAATCTGACTCGCCTGCAGCTGATCCCAGATGTTGGCTGAGTAAAAACAACAGTCCGGGTCTGCATGCCCCAAACCCCAAATGTCTTCATGTATCTGCACAACTAGTAAACTCAAAAATGCAGAAACAAAACAAATTCCCATAAACAAGGAAGGGAGACTTTAAAAAAAAGAAAAGAAATATTCTGTGTCAGATTTCCTCTCTACATGACGCCTTGTAAAATACCTTTATGCAGCTTGTATGCATGCCACAAGTTGTGGGGGCTGAGCACAGACTTTCAAATAATTGCAGAAGTTTACCAAATTGTGTTCTTCTCACGAGCCAGAACACATTATGAGAAGCACCCAGTGGGCGCCTTTGTTTCCAACCATTTCATGACAGATTTCGCCGTTAGCACAACAGAGGGAGAATCCAGGAGATCTCTTAATGAGTTTACCTTCACTAAAAAAAACAAAAAACAAAACAAAACAAAAAAACAAAACAAATATCCCAGGACAAGGAACCACTGAAGCACAATGCACAGGGACACAGCTATACACATCAGCGTGGAAAAAAGAGTATGATCTATTTATAGCATGTATAAAGAAAAAAAGCTGAGTTAGAAAGTTAGTGATGTAGCACTTTCCCTCTCTTTGTCACAATCAAGTTTTTAGGGCACAATGGCCGCAGGGAGACTTTCCCTTGGATTTTACATAACAACCATGACAACAGTTTTTTCAGCAAGCAGACAGTCGAGCCGTTTTCTGAAAGAATAGGACGCCTTTGCATAAGAAATCCTCCCGATTAATTTTTCTCTATGTTCTTTCTGTTACGACAGACACAAGCGGACTTTAACACGTAAAGATGAATGCGTGTGGTTGCAAATGGGTCACGGTAGACAGCAGACTTGGAGACATGTCTGTCCCATCCACCTTCAAACGTTTCCTGACAGATAGCGCCTGGGAGAACCATTTCCCTCCACTGTCTCAGCTGAGGCCTCAAAAATGTGAGAAAATGCTGCTGGGTAATTTGGACTGTACTATGATTATGGTGTTTTTGATATTTAGATATTCTACCCCAAATCCCTCTTTCTGCCTCGGCATTGTACTGAGACGTCCTGTCAAAATATTTTGGAATTGTTGTCAGGGCTCTAAATATGGACGCAGCGTGAAGGCTACAAAACAAGATCAAATCCTAATTAGCATGTTCGCTTTGTTGGGCAATTTCGTCCATGTGGCACAGATCTCACAACAGCTTACTTTGACAAAAACAAACAAAAAAAAAACAAACATGTTTGATCAGGGACTTGATTTTCCTTGTTTTATAGACATTTTTATAATGAATATTCTAATGATTAAATGATAAGGTAATGAATATACCGCTTAAGTGTTTTTTCAAAACAAGATACTCCATGCAACACCGAGCCAATTCTCACCAAAGTCTCTACATAAAGTCAAAAATACACAACATTATGAACGGTCACATGGTCAATCCAGGAATGAAACGGAACCACCCTGAGACCATGACGGCCGCACCAGAGGAGCTCAGGGAAACATATATTTAACTGGGATACCATGTGATTTGGCTGCAACGGGGATATGCATGTACTCCTTTAACTGCACATTAACTGGCCTCTATGCAATAACAAGTTAACCTTTTATCTGGCTATAACAAGCTCTACCGCTGTATCCAAATAAACAGAGGATGCTATTCAATTGAACCCACTGAAAAGGCTTCTGTGGAATAGGTCAAAAAAAAAAAAAAAAAAAACACCCACTAGTTTGCAAGCTAAAAACTCCAGATTGTTTGGGTTATTGTGCCACACAAAAAGACCTCGGCGCAGACTGTGAAATCAAAATGCTGTTTGTTGACATTGCTGTTAGTTCACGACAATATTCTTTTTCAGTTGTGTTTTGTAGGCTGATTACAAAATATTGCCTGCGCTTTGCTTAAATTCAACAATGTCCATGTAGGGACATGTACAATGCTTAGTGCTCACTAGATAAGCCAGATCATGGATGATAACTTGAACACGTTATACGTGGAATGAGTTCGGACGTAAACAAATTGATTCTGGAATACTGAAACATAATGCGGCCGATCCTGCATAAAATAATCTTTTGCTTCAAAAGCGTCAAACATTTCAAGATGCTATCGGCTGCCTTCGCGGCTCGAAACCTTTAATGCAGTCATACCCGAGTCGGTGGCTGTGATCAGAAGGATGTATTTCTCTTGCACCTCGCGGTCAAGCGTCTCGGTCAGGCTCAGCTGACCGCTGGAGGACAGGGTGAACGCGCCTTCATCATTCCCGCCGCTGAGCATGTAGCTTAGCTGACCGTTTGCACCTTGGTCATCGTCTCTGGCAACAACCTGGAAATCATGAAAAAAAAATATGTTTGTTTAGTTACAATAAACAGAAAAAAAAAAGTGAAAAATATAAAAAGCGAAAGGTGAAAAGTGCAAAGTGGATCAGTGGACGGAGAAATCGCACGGTGCTTTAAACTCTATTTATTTTTTAGATTTGATTTGCAGTTACTACTGTCATGAGAACGCTACATAAAACTGAACTAAGTAGGAACTGAGAGCACTTCAGTTAAAAGAGAAAACAGACATGAAATTGATGAGGTGGGTTGCGAAGCAGCTTGCCGAGACAGTGACGTCTGTGGGCAGGCTGAAACATCTTAAATGTAGGATTTATGTAAGATATGCAAGCGTGAGCTGCAGAGGGGGAATCAGCTGAGCCATATACTGACAGACCCTGAGACCAATAGATTATTTAATTAAAATGGTTTAAAATAAGTCAGTAATTACATTTGCATCAGTAAACATACTCTATTAGTAACGATGCGACACACACAGAGCCTCATTAGTCAATATGTTGAACTAAACTTTACTGATAATACTCTTCTACTTGAGTAAACACACTTTTTAAAATTTGTAACGTTTTTATTTTAATTTGATATTCCTTCTTTTACGTAAGAACAGATTGTAATTATTGTTAATTTTTTATTATGTGTTTTATTATGTGTTGACTTTTCAATTTTGCAGCTTTATAAGACAAGTTAATTAAATCTATTAAAAAGCTTCTTATTCCACGCTTTGGGCACATTATCAGAATGCAAATTAAAGAAAAACACAACGGTAAAATAGAAATACTTAAAGTAAAACAGTGTCCCTTTTAAAAGAAGATACAACACCTTCTTGTGAATGAAAAGCAACAAAACATGTTGACTGAGATTTATGTGCAGCTATGACTTGCACAGGATAATGGTAAAAGTTACCTCTTTCTGTAAGTTCTGTAAAACTGGGTTAAGGTACAGGTTTTGTGTGCGCGTACTTCCATCAGTGGAGATAAATTTTCTTGGTCTGTATAAATAATCTTGACATTTCAGTGTATTGAGCAAGTAGACCAGCTTACATGTGCTGCGGAGCTAGTACTGAAGAAACATCAGAACTAAGATGTAAGCCTTATATTCTTAAAATCAAAAATAAGCTTTAAACAAACTTCAATTTCCCTTTTTCTTCTAATCGCATGGTGCTTGATTCACACAGCTGCATCAATTTAACCCTGTCTGCAAGTAACCCGGTATAACCACGGACCTCACTGAATCTCACAGTGAAGAAGCTGAGGCTTAATTACCGTCACGGTGTTCAGCGGCACCACGAAGGTAATTGCTGAGGGAAGGAAGATCATTACTTATTCACTTTGCCTAATCAGACTTTCAAAGGGAATCCACCAAGAAGAAAACCAGAGTCACACACTGTGGGCTGCTGTGGGAATTGCAGACAGACATCTATTTAATGGTTTCTAAAGTATAAAACTATTTGCCAGTCTTTGCTGCAGCTACTCACTGGTGTGCCCAGTTGCATTGTGGGCTTTCCTGTGCATGTATCAGTTAGGTATAGCTGAATTTTGTGGCTAAACCCACTGTGCCTGGGCCCTTCCCCACCCCATAACTGTACCCTCATTTCCTCACTGGGTACACGAGTGAAAGCGCAATTTGCTCTGTCACTGGAAATCGGCGTTTCCCCTCCATTTTTTATGTATGGCTCATTTAGTCATCAGGGTGGTTACAATGTTAATCGTCTCGTCATGCAATTGAGCTGAGTTTCATATTTCGCTGAAATCCTATGAAACCCTAATTGAGCAGAACAAATGGCAGTTGTATATCATTTCTTTATCATTTCTCCCAGGTATTTGCTGCAGCATTTAGCAAAATAAGACCACCAAGCTTAGTGGTTTAGTGCCCTAATAGCACTCACACACCTGCACTTATTAAGTTAGTTCAACTACTATGAATTTGGTTGAGGCATTAAGCTTGGTAGAACCTTTTTTCACCCTGGAAGACCTTTCTGTCAATGCTACCAGTATTCTGTTAAAATTTCACTTAATGTCTTGGCATATGAAAAGAAATAAAGCTAAAAAACGAACCTGCAGGATGTTTTTCGGTAGGTTCTCGAGGTTCTCCTGAACATTGACAGTGTAAGGAGAGAGCTCAAAAACAGGTGAGCAGTCATTAACATCCAATAAAACAATGTTGACTGTTGCTCGGTCCACCCTGGGGCTGCTGCCACGGTCTGCAGCTTGGACCACCAATGAATAGGACGAACGAGCCTCTCGGTCCAGCTGTTTGGCCACTGAGATCACCCCCGTGACAGAATCGATCCGGAAATCAGAGTTGGTGTTTCCCCCAGAGATAGAGAAACGTATCTGCCCATTGGTGCCTTCATCAGCATCGCTAGCAAACACCTGGATGACATCAGTCCCCGTCAAGATGTTCTCCTCGATCTCAATGTCATAGATATTCTGCGAGAAGCTCGGGGTATTGTCGTTGACGTCCAAAACCAGCATAGTCACATCCATTGTTGAAGACAGAGGCGGTTCGCCCTTATCTGTAGCTACGACTGTGAGTGTGTAGTTGGAAAGCTCCTCTCTATCAAGTTCACCAATCAACCGGACATCTCCGTCTATTGTACCAATGCTGAACTTGTTACCAAACGGGCCTCTGAGAGAGTACTCCACATAACTGTTGGGCCCACTGTCAGCATCTGTGGCTTGGGTCGTGAACACAACTGTGTCCACTGGCGTGTTCTCCTGGATGTAAGTCATCTTCTGAGAAGTGAAGGTCGGTGGGCAGTCATTGACATCCAGAAGAATGATCGACACTTGGGCAGTGCTGGTGAAGCGGGTAATGGGAGGTGGGGCTAGGTCATTTACTGTGACTACCAGGTTATAGAAAGACTGAGTTTCCCTGTCCAAAGACTTTTTAGTTTGGAGAGCCCCTTCTTTGGTGATGACGAAGTGGCCCTGGGGATCCCCAGATGCAATTTTGTAGAGGAGCTGTGCATTCTGGCCTGAAAAACATGGCAAGGCGCAGGTCTTTAGAAGATAAAAACAATATCAGGAAGGTGAAAGAAGTTAATCTGTTAGATTTTCAGCACCAAACCAATCTGATAATTGAAAACAGCTATTCATCGTCTTCCATGCAGTCACTTCTTTCGTATTAAAAGACATCACTTTACACTCTGAGATTTTAAATTGAGTTTAAGTTAAATTACTTAATGTGGCCTTGAACAGAAAGGACGATATGGTGGAGGACAAATACTGATAATGCTGACTGACAGCCATTGTTCTAGATATAACTGTTAGATATTCTCCATGTGTTTGAATTAGGCACTTATAGGGATTATCAACTTCCATTTCCACAAATTGTGCACGTGCAACGGCTGGGTGCTACTCTTATCATCCAAGTAGACAATCTACTCATGTAAAATGACAGATTGCTATCAGAAAAGAAATACCACTGTAAACCACTTCCTCAACTGATAGTGTGGTCGTGCAGTTTTGGAAAATCCCTCTGAACTGAAACATTTATTTAAGTGACATAACTACAATGTCTGTGAATGAGTGGAGGGATGCACCAAACTATCCTTGAAATCTGGCCCAATCTGTACAACCGCCCCCTGGAAGTGGGGGTTAAAACAAGCTTAAATTGAGCGTCTGTAATTCAACTCAACGGGGTATTCATGTGGAAAACCGCCGCCACCTTCCCACACTCTTGTGTGCATTTACAGTATACAAGTAATCTCTTATCAAAAGCTTGAGTGCTACTTCCATCTGAGTTTTGGCTACGCTGTCTAGAGCCAAAGTCTGGGGGTCAGGGGTCAGGGCTTAGGAAGCGCTAACAATGGTGGTGTCTTATTTTGACAGTGCGGAGCGGCAGCTATATATCTGAGAGGAGGACGTGGTCAGATTATGTGGACGGTGGAGAAAGAAGCCAGACTTTGGTTGAGAACTAGGCAGCATATTTCCCAGGAATGTAGGTCACAATAACCACATTAGGCCCGGGTGAAGCGATAATTACAGCAGAGGAGAGTAGCGGTGGCCGTTCAAATACCACACGCTTCTTTACAGACACGAAACCCACCACCTGAAGTAACAGAAATAACTCCGGCCCCTTAATCACATGGTGAAGATGTTGTATTTCATCAAATCAATTATGTGCGACTCAAAATAAAAACGAAAAATAACATGTAGGCTTGAGAGCTTCTGTGTAACCAACTGTCATAACAAAGTGACAGGCCTCTATTAAATTAATCTACCAAGGCTAGCTCGCACTTGATTTATACGATGTGAGTACATTACTGCTTTAAACATGCCCACTGAGCAGTTTTTTTTAAATACACTTAACTTCCAGGACTTAACGTGATGACTGTGTTTTCAAGTACAATTTAAAATGCTCATCTTCTGAGATATTTATCTTCAGCAAATGCCAAATAGTTCCAAATATAGCAGTGTTAAAAATATTTAGTGGCATATCAGTTGTAAGTCATCTGAACAGTTGTATAGGGTGAAATCAGTGCCACAGCTGCTGTACTTTATTTCAAAATCAGTCGAATATTTGTTAATTGAAATGTACCACTAGTGTATTAATACTGACTCACTCGTTTATGTGGGTAGATGTGTGGAAAAAACTGAGGAAATTCATCTTTCATTGACCTTTTTTTTTAATACAAACATTTGATGCCTATTTGTCATATTTAATATCCTTATACACAATGACGTGAGCAGTGCATGTGTTTATATACACATGTACACTTTTATATATTTATATATATGTATACTCTGCTCAGTAAAATTAAGGGAATACTTAAATCACACCTTGATTTCACAAACAAAAGAATCTTTACTGATGTATGTTTCATAATTTTTTTCTAGCAATAGAATGACATACTAATAGTCAAGGGGAAAAGAAAAAATCAACAACCCTTTGAGACCTGGACTCAAAATCACAGCCAAAGTCAAGGCTAAATATTGAAATCACAGGTTCATCCAAGTTCTGCCATAATGCTGCTCAGTAATGTGTATGGACCCCACGTGCCTGTTGGATTCAGGTCTGGGGAACGTGAGGGGCCGTCACTGGGATCAATGCCTTCATCATCCTTTACCATTGCCTACATACTCTGGCCACCAGATATTATCCTGCACCAGGAGGAACCCAGGACCCACTGCACCAGTATAATGTCTGACACTGGGTCTTAAGGACTACTACCTAACAAAAGTCAGGGTACTGTTGGCTAGCACGTGGAGGTCTGAAGTGCTCCCAGGATATGCTTCCCCAGACCTTCACTGACCCACTACCAAACCAGTCATGCTGGACGATGTTGCTGGCAACATACTGTAATGCTCATCACAACATCTCCAGACACATTCACATACGTCACATGCGCCCATGTGAACCTACTCAGACTGATATGCTGGTCCTGTGTTTGGATGAGCTCAAAAGTACTAGTCAGGAGCTAGTACATTACTATATCCTGTGTAAATTCTTATATATACATACCATCATCAGCATCAGTGGCTCCCACGGTGATAATACTGGATCCGGGCGGCAGACTCTCAGAGACAGACGTGCTGTACGCGGTAGTGTTAAAAATAGGCGCGTTGTCATTTACATCCAACACATTGAAGTACACTCTGACTGTGCTGGCCTGCCCCCCACCATCCTGGGCCTTCGCTGTCAGAATATAGTACTGCTGAGTCTCGTAGTCTAGCGGACGTGTCACGTTGAAAAATCCCGTCACGGGGTTCAGGAGAAACGTCTCGTCCTCGTCGTCCTCCTCCAGCGAGTAGGTGACCTCTCCGTTCACCCCTGAGTCAGAGTCGCTGGCCAGGATTGCTGCCACGATGGAGCCTGTGAGACACGGGTTGTAACACAGAGGCGAGAAGTCAGACTTTATAGCCCTTTAGAAAAAAAGTAACTGCAGGGGGTTAGAGAGGGGTTTATTAATACCAGTGACTCAGTTATTGCTCCGCCAGTTGCTAAAATAACTGATGATTTTTTTAATGTCTTGGCCTGTTCTGCTTTGGACTAAAAGCAGTCGCTGATGTTTTCAGCTTACAGCTGAGGCTGAGCACACAGCTAATCATTAAGTGTTTTATTATTTACATGAAACATTTATAAATGACACCCTCATTCATCTTTGATTACCAAAATTATGCATCTTTTTCTTGAGAGTTAAGTGGAGAAAGGAGTGAGGAAGCTAGGCCAGACAACTGTCAGTACTGTAGTAAATCCTGCTTGTTGCTGATAGATTTCCATATAAATCAAATATCAGTTACTGTCACTTTGACCCGTTAAACTCATGATTTCCCCCTGAAGGAAGATGCACGGGGGGAAAAAAAAAAACTGCTACAAAGAATTTACCCCCAATAATTTGTAACTGATGATCTTAACAGAGAAGTCCAGTCTGAAGGGCTTTTGCATGAGACCAAACATTGCTCGTCTGCCTTTGCAATCTTGAATTTTTAAAGAAATCTTACCGGGGACCATGTCTTCAGGGATATCAAACGAGTACGTTGCACGGGAGAACTTTGGCGTGTGGTCGTTCACGTCCTTGACGGTGATGTTCAGCGTCATGTCAGATGACTGCTTTCCATCGTCTGCACGCACCAGGAGGGAATATTTTGAACGTCTCTCGCGGTCTAGTTTCTTGGTGGCGATGAGATCCCCGGACTCAGGGTCGATACGGAAGCTGTCATCTGCCCCGCTGATGATAGTGTACGTCACAAGAGCATTGGGACCCTGAGGTTAAAAAGAATGCGATAACACCAAAGAGTGAGTTGGGATAGAGTCATCTGCTGTATTTCACTCCAATATGATTTTTCCTTGTTTCAGGAAGTGAACCCAAACTCGTTACTTGCCAGTGAGGATTTATAAAAACAATGTGGGTTAGTAGGTTACATGCACTTTGCTGAACCGTGGTTGAAATTTAAGTTCTTCGGACCATCACAATTAGAGGCATCAAAGCAAGTCTATCTACTAAGAAATCAGATTGTTTACTACATGTTAGCATGCCATGTCTCCAGAACAAACCGTCTACTTGTCTGGCATGAATGAAACCCCTAACATGGCCTTTTTCCACAGAGACAGTCCATAAAGTGAAGCCTTGTGATTTCAAAAAGGCCATGAAGAAGACCACAGATCAAGATAGTGACACCAAATAAAGAAAAAAACTGAATTAAAGGCATTACATTTCTCTGACCTTCACAAACAAACAAACAAACAAGCTTTGAGCATGCTAACAAGAAATCCACCCATCTTATCAGGCCCTTAATGTTGTTGCTTTAGCAAGATTTTATGTTAAGAGAAAATGTCCACCAGTGTAGAGAGAAGGAACAAGTTTTCTTGGACAAAGGTAACATTACTGAACACTACTGAGGACTTATTTATAGGCATAAATGACACGGAATAATCGATTTTTGGAAAGCTGATAAACACAAATGGCCGTTTTTTAAGATTAAAGGTCATATTCTAAAATGAAATGTCACACTAGACAGAATAAAATGAAAAGAAAAACAAGAGCTGAGTGGCGATATTCAAGAGAGACTTGCTCTTCCTCTTTGAACTTTTTTTTTTTTTTTTGGGGGGGGGGGTTTAGGGCTCCCT